>ML180163.1:0-12134 GCA_004369135.1 Dendrothele bispora CBS 962.96 | reverse complement strand
TGCTTGGGTTACTCGGGCGGTTACAGGTTGCTGGTCGACTCCACAAAGCACTTAGACTTTCTGGGTGACCGTTATCTGTAGTACGTAGCGAAAACTGCTCCCAGCTTTGTTATGATCCATTGGGGTGTCTTATAGTTCTCAATGATCATGTCGTTCCCCTTGAGCGAGTCAGAAATGATCTGGAGGAGGTTTGTCATGCACTGACTAAAGGCACACATTAAATCATATGAAATGCCAAAGGATGTATCGATATGCTGATGGGGCCACATGACGGTTTCGAGTCTAGTTTTTAGAAAGTGCGGTATTAAGCAGATAGCCTATTTAGACCCGACATAGGTTTAACGGAGCGAAATCTATTACAGTGATTCCAGCCCCTAGTGGGGCAGCGACGACCTCCCAAGCCTCTCTAAACCTTCCCGAACTAACCCCCTGCCTAACATACGGAGTTTCATCAGTTTTATATGCCGTTAAGACTACACGTCTTCGAGAACTTCCACGTCAAGTTCCAGTATGATAAAATACCGGCTTCAAACTTTTACAGTAAATCCTCAAAGCCTTTCTCCGGTAAAATACCTCTGTCAAGTTAGTAGGGTTGCAAGAAGGTAAGGATCCCGACATAAAAGAGCTAAGCTCGTTTGTCTCTTAAACGGATTAAAGTGGAACCTACCTTTACCCGTTAAATTCTGTTATGGAACTATTTGTGCCTCTCCCAGCATAGCTGATGAAACGAGACCATTCTAACTAACCAAAAAAAACCTCTTCCTCTAGACTTCTAAGACGATGCTCCGTAAACTATAGCGAACACCAAATAGGATAGAGGTGCTTTTTTTCCACCAAGTACCACTAGAGTTTCCCCATTCACATAAATGAAAGGAACGTCGTAAAACTAACGGCTAAAAACTACGAATATGTCCTGTTATAGGATTAGTGTTCAAGACCTGCTCGACGGTAACGGCTGAAACCAGATCGAGCATTTCAAAGACTCAGTCTATGTGAGTCTGAGTGTAGCGAGAGTTGGTCGGTGGTACAGTTCCCAAGCTGATCCACCGACCGCGGACTTACAGAGGAACTTGTGCCCCAAGTATGAATAGTTTCGCTATATATACGCAAACCAACACATACGATACTTCACTCGTGACTCGATAAGAGACTCATAACTTTGGGTAGGGAGTATAGTGTTATGATCCAGAAGTGCCCTAATTAAGGTAAGATACTTAAGGGAGTCCTTCAAAGTCAACAGTAAGTAAACTTACTTCCTGCAGCGGGATCAGCTGGTCGGTTGAGAGCTAACTTGCTATTATACACCCGTTAATACGTCCTCACGACCTCTGTTCTTGGCATAAGTGCCGGTGGATGTTTATGTAATTCACCTGCTTAACGGTGAAGACGTCGGTTGTCAACCGGCGTAGAGACCAACCGGCGGTTGGTCTTCCGGTTGGTCTTCTGGTATTTAGAGCCTGCATTGACCCTATTAAGAGACGGGAGAGACGAGGTCTCTTTGTGTGTTATAGGTCTTAATACAGGTTCACCTAGTGATCATCTACGAAAGAATAAACCGGGATCCATAGTTAGTTGTTTAGAACTCGTCTGGGTGAGAAGTCTCTACCTTACGAGCCCAAGTTGGTAGGGGTAGTTCGCACTGAAACACGGACGATAGAGAGTGTTGTGACTATTAAAGGGAGGGTGTAAATGTGGTGGACAAAAATAAGGAGTTGTTGTTGTAGTCCTTATATAGTGGTTGAGTAGGGGTCAGAACCTTTACGGTGTGGTAAAAGTAAGAGGACGCGAGACCTTGTTTCTCTTACTACGGTCCGGGTGAAGAGGTTAACTGGAAATGAAAGTTGTGTTACGTAGAAGGCCCCTAGAGAACTTGGCTCTTTTATGACTAGCCTTCAGAAGACCTTTACTGGTCTACAGGTTGTCGAGTGTATGGAAACCCCCTCTGAGGCTAATGCAAAGACAAGGGTAGATGTGTTGGCGGTATGATGTTTGTCTTGGACGACACTATGCGCTTTTCTTACGATCGGTTCGGCAATATCTGGAACGGTGGTCTGCTTCCGTTTTAGGTCCGGTCTTTAACATAACGACGGTAGAGACGCCGGTTCTAAAGTGACGCTTTGTATTAAACGCTTCATTGAGTTAAAAACCAACTAGAGGTTTTGGACAGACTCGAATGTGACACGATCTAGTGTACTTAAGCGTAAATCCATAGTTTTTCGTACTTACGTGAACGCCTGATCGAAAGCCATGTCTTGTGCATAATTTTTCTGTGGCCTTTTGCACGTTATCGCAGTGCTTTTCTTTTCAACTTGTACTTAGAGGCTCAGTCTCGAAAGGCGTCTCATTAAGCGCTCCAAAGATCGATAAGAGAACCTCCACTAAAATTAGCTGAAACACTCAAAACTTAAAATTTGCAATATCAAACAAATTAGCGACTTCGCAACTAGTAACATACATAAGCAAGCGCAGTTACTGAAGACCAAAAGAAGCTAAAGTTCAAAGAGGATCGATGAGTTTGAAAATCCACGCAAGATGAAGTCCGTACAGGGGAGAAGATGCTTAACAGGAAACTAAGAGAAAAAAAGATAAGAGTCCAGAGGAACAGATCAACGAGCATACCTGGACCGAAACCAGCTCCAAACGCTCATTATGGCCTCACGTACCCCGATCCTTAAAAAGATATTGGTCAGTTATTCGAAGTCCGAGATTTAATTTGTATCGCATCACATTATTTTCGATATCTACTAAGTTGGTTGACGATGGTCTTACTCAGCTGAGCTCGGTCAGCAAGCGTTCTCAACACTACCGTCAGCTAGTGTGGCGATTGTTAAAACTAGCTGACAGTAGTTTTCAAACGTTCACTCACCAAGCTCAGATGTCTTACTCTTCCAATAAGCTGCTCGTGCAGTTTACTATGAAGACGTTACCTGAACTGTCACTATGTAAGACTTGTAAAGTAACGGGAGTGAGACAAGTGGTACTAGGTTACATACCCCGACAAGAACTATCAGGTTCTTAAAAAAACTTGTAAAGTCAAAAGATCGCGACTAACTGACTTTACTTCCCGCCACACAGTCAGTGAATAGCAATGTTGGTTACATCCGGTAAGAAATCATCTTAACAACTAGTTAAGCACAGTAAGCCGGTAGACTAGACCAAAGTTCTGCGAAACTTTCTATAAATGAACTAAATGTTAGGTATAGAAGTAAGCTCAAAGTCTTTTACTCGATACTTGAAGATACCTCGCCCCGGTAATGGATGGCGAGAACAAGCACAACTGGTCTTTGACCAACGTCAACATAACCTAAGGGTGGAATTGTTCCAGTATGTTTCTGGTGATTTCTGGCCATGGGCAGGATTGAATGATAGGTGGATGAAGAAAAGTGGGTCAACGCGCGTGACAATTACAGCTATTTTCATTTCCCACACTTGTCGCGTTGAGCCAAACAAAACGTGACTCCTAGTTTGAGGAGGAGGAGGAGGAACCGGCATCAGGGTGAGTGAAGCACGATGTTTGGCTTTGTCTACTAAAGCCATCTCATTCTCTGAGTCCCTTATGAACCCTTATCTGCTCCTGAGATTATTTATAGATGTTACAGCAGCTTATTACAATTCTGGAACAGTTATAGTTATCTTCCTACCCCTTGGGAGCTCTCTGGAACAATAAGTATTCAAATCCTCACAAGTGACACGCCCAAAATAAAGTCCAGTAATTTCTATGTACCTTCATATTTCTGAAGTAACCTCGTCAGGGTGAAGAAGAAAAGCAATATAATTCTAAGCCATGGTAATTTTCTGTCATTCTAATAGAGACCTGTACTGCCTTAAAAGTTTCTGCACATTTTTGTGATGGCCTTATGTATGTCTATAATATGATCTCCAATGGCCATGTTTTAGAATGTAAAATACAGAGTTGATATAGTGCTTCTTGGATTTTTGAGAGTTGACTTTCAATCTCTCTTTGGGAGTATGATACTTCTATCCCAGGATCCCAGGACTGTCCTAGGACACTAATTTTTATACCTGTGGTTATCTTTTGAAAGCCTAAAAATGAGACCAGGTTGTCCCAAAGTATTCCAAAGATAATCAAAGAGGGCCAAGGCCAATGATTTTTTTTTGCTGACTCGAAGGGGTGCCATGGCACACCCAGACAGCCAAGGCTGACTTCAAGGGCCTAGGTCATCGATCATCACTTTTCATACAGCCTCTGGCCCAGGTGAGCTTTTCCTGATGCACCCATCCAGAGTCCAGTACTATGAGAAATTCAAATTTTGATGTCCCAGACCATACTACGCAATAAATAGTTACATAGATAAGAGATCATACTATCAATGCAGATCCTGAGTACATCTTGACAGACATTTGGTATACTTTCCACATAGTTACACAGGTCCATTAATGTACAACGAGATATTCATCTCTCATCCCTCATCTAAATTGTTTCACTGTCATGGTAATCATGAAGGATTTAGATAAACACGAATACCATCAAAGTCATAAAAATTACCAGAAAATAAATTGAGGTTTCTCAAGCTAATATGGAAGCTTTGCTTGCATTCATCAGATAGATATCCCCACGACTTGGAGCTTCATTTGGAAATTGAGTCTCTGTATTCAGAATGACACTGGTTCTCTTGGATGCTCTCAGCTTTGCTCGGCCATTCAACGAGGCCAGAAGCACATTAGAGTATACTGCAGAAGGCATTTAGTAAGTGATAAGGCGGCAGTGATTTAAAATGACTGACTGACCTCGAGTGATCATAAGTAGCATCAATATCCAGATATCTTTTCAATAATCATTAATTATGTTCGTTTCACACACCAAGAGAAGACATACAGGTGTGAGGGAGATATATCATCTTAGATCAGAAAGATGTTTCTTTCAGTTAGAGTTTGAGCCATTTTTAAAAGCCTCACCGTAAGGAGTGAAGCAATACCCAAGACTCTGTAAAGGTGAATTATGAGTAAACCAAACCATATGAAAGCAAGCAAGGGCTTATACACTGTTGAGCATCCAGATTCTATATACAAAATTAATAATCTCATACTGTGTTAGTGCTGCACGTGACTCGACTCGACTCCGACTAGTCGCCGAGTCGAGCCGGTTTTTGAGTCAGTCAAGTCTTCATTTTGACTCGTGACTCAGTTGACTTTCTGTGAATTGACTCCGACTCGAGCCGACTTGAGTCACTGGCCTCAAATGTATTCAATTTTTCTCAATTTCCGGCTATTTGGGGCCGTTTTCTCACCATGACGAAAAATTATACAGCATTTGTAGTGACTTTAGTTTTAAGTGACTCCAAGCGACTCGAGTGGGAGTGAGTCAAAAAATAATGACTCCGAGTCAATGCCGTTTGGAGCCGGAGTCACATGGAGTGGAGCCGGAGTGAGTCAAAGTCGGAGTCAGGGCAGCACTATACTGTGTACAGATCAAGTACTCACCTATTGACCACCAAACTAGAGTGTCCACAATTTTCATTGTACTAAATTAAAGTATCCAATCAGTTGCCTTGCCGTTTGCTCGAAGAGGTCAGATTAAACCAATCTCACCTATGGTTCATAGTTCTGTTTTGTCTTTTGAGATATATAACCAATGACAATGTTATCACTAGGTCAGTCAAAAGCCCAAACCCTAGTTGTACTGGAATGGCCCAGTTCCATCTATCCAGATACTCTAGTACATTCTCACTTTTCAAGATAACAACGTAATTTGCTGTGCCAATAAAGAGCCGCACAGCAGAAGCAATGCATAGGAAAACGAAAATGTACTTGTTTTTGTTGCTGGACAGACGATAAATGCGGTCGGCAAACATAAGAGTGACTGTCAACAAATTCGGATTAGGGGATTTATTGGTAAAGGTATGTATAGTCATCGACGCACATATAGACAAGACGAGTCCCCCAAAGAGAAATGACACTGATAGGACCCTGGGAATTAAAAAGTAGATTGCAATTTCCCCGAAATGGGCCACAGCATCAATCCATGTCTCGGCGAAAGTGCAAATAAAATGGCTACATTCGAGTATCCTATAAAGCAGATAAGTGTTTACAAAAATATATTCAGTCAGAAGAAAGTCCACAGACCAGACAGCGGCTACCTGAATCAAAATTGACGCTGTTCGTAAGCAAATCCAATGATGTACGACGGCTAAGTATGCAACGCAAAAATCTTACCGCAATTCTATTTCTTCTGGGGTCATCCGGAAAATTTCCGTAGTATAGATATGTTTGCAGAGTTAATATTCCGAATAAGGCACTAGACAAGGTATTCCCGACAAGTAAAGGCCCTATAAAAGAACAATGGAGGGGCAGCTCTACTAGTAAGTTCCAAAAGCTAAATACCTAGGAGGAGGTTTGGGTTAAGGTTAGGGTGCTCATGGTAAGGAGAGTGGGAGGAAAAGAAGGGAAGAGTAGACGGAATATTGATGATGAAATCAGGTTTTTATGTGAGGTTTATAGTTCTGTGGATCTCTAGGTACGCCGCCCGCCGCCCACCGCAACTGAGTTCTCAACGCCCAACAGAGGTTGAAGAAGTTCTTTGAAGCCGAATTTTTGATTGGCTGTAAGGAAACGAAAGATGTTCTAATCAAATTCTGATATCGAATAACTCTAGGAAGCACTAAAAAAAGCTGACTTTTATCATAATCAATCATTCACGGGTAGAGTCGAAGGTTAATCGATTGGCCTGCAATGTTTTACGGATTGTCACTCTGACCGTTGACCTAGAAAATTTTTATGGAGGAGGCTTCGTTCCACCAAGAATGATAAGTATAATCAGCTGATCGCAGCGGTTATGAAAGTTAATCGTTACATCTAGTGTGAAAAGTGCTACGCACATCTTATTCATGATGTTCCACATTCAAATCATCAAGCCAGCTCTCGTTTCGTTCGTCTCATGATCTTCGTTTAGGCTAGGACTAAAGAAGTACTGTTACCTGGCAATGGCGCTGTAAGCTTGCATCACCATCGTGATCATCATTACAGTGCTTGGTCGCTGCTACTGAGATCTGGTCCAATTATTTGAATGTGGCTGCACTTCTGGACTCGAAGATTTCCCATGTAATATCCACACAAGACATCCTGCATTCAGGCACCTAGATCGAGCATACACCTCATAAAAATAGAGTAGAATGATACGTGATGCTTCTGTGATGCAAGCAAACTGGGGGTTCTTGACTACATATGTGCAACAGTTTTCGAGGACAATCAAATCTACTTCTCCCGCAAAACACTATTCTTACGAAGCCAACTCTGATGCAAGTTCCTCACAGCTTCCACTCGAACTTTCGATGATGCCTTTTCCCAATGAATTTCTTCACGATCGAAAATAAGGATAGCTCTGATTGGTTGTTTTTTGAGCTCGGGTTTCTTTCCCTTTTTGGAGGTAACGTTGAAAGGATTTGTTGAAAGTGATCGTCGATACCCTTGAAACACCACTACAGTTACATATATTTCATTACAATTACTCCTTTATGTCATGTATTTAGTATTTAAGTTTAGTCCGTACATAGGAGAAATCAATTCGTTCTTTCTCCCTTTTTCTACGCATTCTCAACAGGTTATGGGCCCCAGCTCCCTTTAACTGCGCCGTGATCTCTGTTCTTTAACGCCTTGTCGTTTGATCTCTGTTCTAGCACCATCGCTTGATCTTCGTTCTAGTGTATTCACTTGCTCTTCTCGATCTCAGCATCTTATCATCTCAGTATCTCCTTCGAGCTTCTTTTCAGCATGTCCACGAAACCGACAATTGACCCTCTCACCGACGAGAATTTCCATACTTGGCAGTATGCCGTAAAGATGGCCCTTGTTCGGAAAGGTCTCTACAATGTGGTCTCAGGCGACGAACCCAAGCCCCTGGGGTCCCCTAATCACAACGCCGTTAAATCCTGGATGCGTCGTGATGGTGAAGCCTTTGGCTTCATTGTTGGCACCATTCATTCCTCCCAATTCCATCTTACTCGGAACGCTACCACTTCGAAGCAGGTGTGGGACAATATTGCTGCTTTCCATCAGGCTTCGGGCTTGGCGAGTGTTGTCTCCATTTGGAGGCAGCTTTACCGCATCAAGAAGTCAGATGATGATGGTACTTCTATGCGTGCCCATCTTGGGAAAATTGCCGACACCGTGTTGAAATTGGAGTCCCTCGGCGAGTCGCTCTCCGAAAATCACAACATTGCTATCATATTCGACTCGCTTCCTTCCTCCTACGACAATCTTCTCATTGCCCTTGATGCCGACCCTACCTCTGCGACAGTGTCCACTGTCACGACCCGTATCCTTAACGAGGAGGCCCGCCAACATCCCCCTATTCCCGAGAGGCCAATTGATGGCATGGATTCTGCTCGTGCGTTTGCTGCAACAAGCCGCGGAACGCCGGTTAACCGAGCGACTATTAAATGTCATAAATGCGGCCAAATGGGTCATTTTCGATTTGAATGCGGGACGTTCCCATTCAACCTCGTACCCAATACAACGGATACTACGCCCCAAGCGAGTATGGCCACTTTTGAGGGGAAGGAGTCACTGGAGACAGTATTCCCTATGTAATTTTTCCTTTTTTTTCTCTCTCCGTTTTTTCTCTTTTCTTTTATTCTATACCAATAATACCGGGTATCGCGCTCAGGGGAAGTGTTGAAAGTGATCGTCGATACCCTTGAAACACCACTACAGTTACATATATTTCATTACAATTACTCCTTTATGTCATGTATTTAGTATTTAAGTTTAGTCCGTACATAGGAGA
Source organism: Dendrothele bispora CBS 962.96 (assembly GCA_004369135.1). Classification (NCBI taxonomy): domain Eukaryota; kingdom Fungi; phylum Basidiomycota; class Agaricomycetes; order Agaricales; genus Dendrothele; species Dendrothele bispora. The sequence continues at coordinate 3,391 of ML180163.1, read as the reverse complement.
AATCAATTCGTTCTTTCTCCCTTTTTCTACGCATTCTCAACAGGATTGGTGGAAGGAATGAGGTGATTTAATGATGAATGATTCTCAAAGGAACGGGAACAGAAAGAATAGACTCATCGTATCCATACCCCTGTTAAAGTCGACATAATCTATCTTTTCTTTTGCACCGTCCGAGAAACCGCCCCACAGAAAAGTTTTATTTGTTTCCGCACGAATACATTGTTGAGATGGACGAGGCACAACGGGGGCATTTGGTGGTAGAGTTCAAGTTCTTTGTCAGGTGCGCTTTTGCGTTTTCATTCTTTATCATACCAGCTAGGATCCGGGCCTTTCGCCTGACGCCGTGGATAGGCTCACTACGCGAGCATCCTAACCTCAGGCTTCAGACCCTCCTCCGCTGTCTCCGCTTTGCGGAGAGAACTATACACCGTACACGGCCCGTTTTGCTCGCTACGCATATGCTAGTAGCGTTAGTTAATGCTTAGTGCTAGTCTTGAGGATTTGAAGCATGCCTACGGCATGCGTAACAATTAAAATGGAGAATTTATCATTGTGTAGTACTATATCTACGAATAAAGTCTGCTTTCCGCTCATTAAGAGCTGCACCACCAAGATTTTTGACACGAGAGTAATCCAGACTATCAAGAATCATCAAACCACCTAAATCTTTCACCCTTGACAACGCAACAAAAGTCAAGCCAATACAGAACTCCTTTTTGCCCAAACCAATCTGAACCTTTGACATTGTAAGACCTTGAGACTTGTGCACAGTGACAGCCCAAGCAAGGCGGAGTGGAACTTGCATTCTGCTGCAATGACGACCATTGTATTCGAAGTTTTGTTTGAGGACCAGAATTGGTACTATAGGTACACCTTGAGGAAAATCTTCACGGGGTTCGGTTCGCCAGATACTAGGACCAGTGTAGGTTTTGCATTCGATCAGGACAGCAAGAGGAAGGTCGGAACGAACAGTGCCAGGTGCCCAAATGATGTCGGCAATGTATCCAATAGTTCCGTTGACTAAACCTATAGATAAGGGTGTCAATGGAAAGAAACAGAGTGGACGAGACGAAAGCGGTAGTGACCCTTGTTCTGCCACAAGTTCCGGGTCACCATCACTTTTGCGCCTCGTGCGAGCACTATCTCATTTTCAAGTCCACCGCAGTCTTCAGAAGGAGCCTTTTTGGAGTTCCGTCCATTGTTCTTGGCAAGAATACGAGCACAAGGTCTATTGAGAGCAACAAGTTCTTTGTGGTTTGAGTTAAAAGCTTCTTCTACAGTTGTGTAGAGTTGAACAGCATCAGAGAGAGTGTCTTGAAGGTCAGTTGAGAGATTCTGCTTGCAGCGTGTAAGTAGTAGATTCCAATCTTGTTGTGTAAGCCCGCCAGACGAAGCATTCTTGAGAAGGGAACGAAATTGTACTTGTTCGGGCGAATTTCCTTGTTGACGCCTGACCACCTGGAGACGAAGGCTGTGAGTAAAAGCTTGATAAAGGGTATGTCCATCTCGGCTAAGCTTCCCCAGATCAGTGTCTTCTTCCGCAGGTCGAGCAAAGAGAGGCCGGTCCTTTACAGGAGGGAGTTGTGCAAAGTCACCAACAATTGCTACATGGAAACCTCCAAGTATGGTCGTTGACTCCAAAGGCTGAGCCTGGCGGAGGCGAGAATCCACACGTGCAAACAGACGTTGTCCCATCATCGATTTTTCATCAATAATGACGAAGTGCACACCTTTCCGATACTGTTGAAGCCGAGTTAGACATTTACCGGTGAGTGGGTTCAGAGCTGAGTTATTAGCAGGTATGGACAGGGCAGAATGTAGTGTGGATCCATGAATGTTTAGGGCTGCTACTCCTGAAGGAGCAAGGACTCGTATTGGATCAGGACGGGCATTTTCAGTGGCCATTCGCTGAAGCTCCTGACATATGGCCCTAATTGTATATGTCTTCCCACAGCCAGCGGTGCCATCGATGTTGAGAAGCAGTTGGTTTGGATTTCCGCCCTGAAGAATTTGAGTATATGTGTTGACATACAACTCAAGTATGACCTGTAGGATAGATAGATCATTGAAAACAATGTCTAGTCAAAGAAATCAACATACTTTCTGTTCATCGGCAATAGTTGCTAAATCAACTGGTTCATCCCAATCCAGATCACCATCACCAGATTCTTTCCTGGCTGTCTGAATATAATCAGCAACTTTGTCGAGGTTCTCCCAGTGGTTATATGCGTCATCAGGAATGAGACCTTCGTCGAGAGGGCGGTTTCCAAGATCCTCAATACCGTAAGCTGGTGCTGACGCACCAGCAAAAAGCTGTTGGTAAATCATCCAATCCTCTGGTGCATAATGTTGGATGTCCTCTAAAACAACCTCGTCCTCTTCCTCGTCTTCTTCCCCATGTTGAGCCTCATCCTTCCAATCGCGAAGCATATCTTTTGGATGCTTGTGACCATTTTCTTGGCATTCCACGTAAAGCGCTTCCCAGGTACGAGTAGAGTCATTAGGTCCCGCAATGAGCTGTCGTAGGTCACGGAAAGGATGATGAGTGAGGATCTTGACGCGACAATAATCCTCATATTGGTCATCATCAGGGTTGGGAGAACGCCGAGGGAATATCCTGACAATGACGGTAGTCGTTTCCCGATTTGGCTTCCACTTTTTGTCGTGCCAGTGGTACTTGGACCAAAGCTCGTGTATAGACTGGTCCTCAAGATCGGGGGCACGTTCCATGTATCGTTGCATCCAGGATAATCCAGTGAGCAGTTGATCCGGTTCCACGATGCCTTCGGCATCGGGAACCTGTATTTCACGCATAGCACCATCTTTCACGAGGTTGAGTGATTTGAATGAGAATGTGGAACGGACTAATGGAATCCCAAGAAGAAGATGCGCAGTTTCCTGTGCCGAGTAACTGCGTTTGCCGATCATCTTGTTAAGCAGCTTCTGACACAGAGATCGTGACAAGGTTTCATTCTCTTGGTGAGAGGCGAGTTCGGAGAGCATAAGAGGGAATGACGGGCAATTTGATTCTGCCTTCGTAGCGTATTTTGATATATATCTAGTAAAACCCCCTGCTTGAGCAATAGTATTACCAACAGAATACACAACTTACTGAAGGGCGGCTGCCTTGCTCAGGACTGGTTTGATGTCGGTATTGGCAAGCCAACCGAGAGACAACGCAGGGTTGTACGAATTAACCAGCGCATCATTCCTTCGTGGTTCGAAATGGACCCGATTCTTGCTATCGGTAGCAAAGCCAGCCTCATTTCGCAGTTCCTTTGGAAATTCAAAACGACAGTATTGCTCAGGATCAGCTCGACCCGGCACCTTTTGGCGCCGGAGGCAATAGCTACTGCATATCTTATGTCGTTGCACCCAGTTCAGCAGCTTG
>ML180162.1:14694-25536 GCA_004369135.1 Dendrothele bispora CBS 962.96 | reverse complement strand
ATGTCTTTGTATTTAGAACGAGCGTGAAGCAGAGATACAGGACTTGCGACGACGGACACAACGTCAAACGTTGGACAGCTCATCCTCCCCATCTTCTTCCTTTTCTTCCTCCTCCCCATCCGTCCCTACTCCTCCCGCGCAATTGTTCTCTCAGCTGCTGTCTGCGGCAGGAGATGCTGACATTCTTACTGCTTCAGCTGTCGAGAAGATTGTCTTTGAAGCCATTCGGAAATTCGCGGTGCCAACCCAAGGATTCCCGGCAGCAGATAGTGATCAAATGGAGACACCCACCCCAAGACGTAAACGTAAATATCCTCCAAAGCCTGGATCCCAGGCCTATAATCAACAAGTAAAAGATGCTGCTTTTGCTGGGACCGAGTTCGAATTGGACTGGAGAGTAGGTCTGACTTTTTATCATGTCGTATCAAAGGCTAATATCTATGTTCAGAAACTCACCCGTGTTGTCTTCCTAGATGAAACGGGAATGAAGGGCGTCAACAGTTTTCAGGACTACAAGCCTGTGGACGATGCGGTTGCCGAAGCTTACGAAAAGGGGAGGGATCCTGGGCCCGATGGTGAAAAACAGTACCACCTTTACTTCGGAGAGGGCTGGAGGACATCGAGATGGAATCAGGTTGTTATCAACAACTTTGCCGCCAAGATCGTGACTTTGCAACAGAGTTATCGGATACCTGGGGAGTGTCTGGCCCATGATGCTATCAAGGTCCTCTTGTATGACAACATCAAACAGGCGCAGGTTTCGTGGAAGCGGAGCAAACCACGAGTCCATTTTTCTGGAGCGCGCTACGAGACACAAGAAGAAGCTCATGCTCGTGCCCGGGAGCAGGAGAGTAGTCGTGCAGCCGATCTTCGGTCCAACACACGGAAAGCACAGGTAAGCGATTAACACATATATATTCCCCCACAATGTCTTAAATTTAAGTTTCAGAAGTACGAGAGGCGTTTGGAGTGTCTCGACGAAATTTTGGGCGGGTCTTTGCCAACACCTTCCCGACGCAAATGGGAACTTACCCGTCAGATTGTTTCCCATCTTGGTAGGGAGGGGCAGTCATCGGAGGATACTGACATAAACGACGTTGTACAACCTCTTACCTCCACCATCCCTTATTATCGTCGTTGTGGAATTAATGCAATGCTAGAAGAACTTGATCGGGAGTGCTTAAACTTGCAACGAAAACATGCATTAGCCAAGGGCAAACGCGCTGCCCCGCCAAAAGGTCGAGTTCGCCGCCGTAGCGAGACGATAAGTCATCGGACACTTGCCCGAAAGCTTCCAGAAGCACTCTACCATCGCAAGTATCTCCGGTCGCTCACCGAGATCGAGAAGGAAGCATTGGGGATTAACGAAGAAGTCGACATGCCCCGTCTTGATTTTGAACTGGATTCGAATTCAGACTCAGAGTCGCCGATGGAAGAAGTAAGTCGTGCCTCTGTCGTTTTCTTCTGGGACACCGCTAACGCAAGTCAACAGTAATGCACATGCACATGCGTCCGAGTAATGATGCACCTACATCATTTCAGTGAGTATGATAAGTGCCTTTTCAGTCGTTGTCTCATAAATGCTGAAACACAAGTAGATACACTCATTATCCTAATAAATATCCACTGCTACGAAATCTTTCTATTATTTTTTTGTCTCATGTCTTACAAAATGTCATGTGAATACCCTTATGAATACTAAGTCGAATAAATTTGTATCGCCGCTAGTTTCTACCGGAGTGAAATATTATACTTTTCTTGGTGTTTCCACCAGAACGAATCCTACTTTGATTTATCTTATCTCCTTCGGAGTTTCAACTCGACTGAATTATAAAGAATCGTTGTATTTATCAACCACTACGATAATTGCTACGATATTCCGTGTTTCGGCGAGTTATTCCTCTGGGAGGAATTTTTTCCCTTTTCGGTGTGTAGGTACCGATACCCTGTTCTTTTACCCTACGACTGTGAGAACAACCAATTAATTTCGATTTTTTCTCGCCTAAGTGTTCGCTTGTTCGAGTAAACATCTTTCAGTCTACACTAACAGCTTGTGTTTCTATCACGAGGTATGTATCCCGAGATTTCCTCCGTCCTCTGATCACCAAATGAGTGATCGAATTTGGCTCATAAACATTGGACTTTAAGCCCACACCACCTACAGCATACATTTCTACCAGGTAAGGACCTAATCCCTTTGCTTTACTCCATCCCTCTTCCTACAATCACGAAAACAAGTAATTAATATTTTTTTTCTGAACAGGTTTTCGAGTAAAAATTCTACTTCTGTTGCCCTCGACTACAGCTTGTGTCCTTACTACCGGGTGAGGCCATCCTTTCCTCCCAACCCCATTCCTACAACGGTTTTCGTTAATTTTTATTTTTCCTTTCTAGCTTGCGAATAGATATTCAAGAGCCCACATCTACATCTTGCGTTCCTACTGTCAGGTGTGTAGCTCAATCTTTCACCCTCCCTTCCCCATAGAACAATAAATAAATCCACGTATTTAATTTTAATGTTACTAATAACAGGTTTTCAGGAAATATCGAACTAAAAGCCAACACTTACGGCTTGTATTCATACCATCAGGTATGTAGCTTATTCCTTTTCCCTACTCGGGCATCCCTGCAATTCTATCACCAGATAATTGACGCTTTCTTCAGCTTTCGAGTAAAGATCCTATTCACATACTATGCGTCTTCTTAACACCAAAACCTTGGAGGTCCAAGAATTCCTCACGGAAATCCCCATCTATGCTATCCTTTCACACACCTGGGAAAAGGAGGAGGTCATGTTGAAAGACATCCAGGATTGCCAGAAGCTTCAGGATATCCAGGGGTGTCAGACTTTCAAGGAGGCTAAGGACAAAGCAGGCTGGAAGAAAGCAGGCTGGAGCAAGATATGGAACGCTTGCAAGTATGCTCAGTCATCAGCAAAACCCATGAAACCATCCAACATCTTTAGGGCCTTCCAAGGTAGTGTCAGTATGTTATATCATTTCAAGATGCAACACATTCTTTTGATATCTGAAAAAGAACAGTACATTATCTTGTTTGGACCAATAATGATTAGTCATTGTCAGAATTCAATCATAATGCTTAATCCTGATAAATGATATGGCATAATGGACAAAATCTGTACCAGGTTTCAAATATAATGCAAACCATCTGTATCAGATTATAACAGAATTTATAGCTGATACATAATGTGAATTCTGTCCCAGGACTCACCCATAATGTTTAAGCCTTTTCCAGATACCACATAATAAGCCACCAGGTAAATGCTTGTCATTTTTTTACGAAGATATATAATTTGGATTGTGTACAAGGTCAGTCATAATAAGATTAGTAAAGAAAGATCATAAAGATCATTGCATATACTAGCATGAACACATAACTACAAAAGACCATAACCTTCCATATTCATGAGCTCCATATCATGATTTACTGGGTCCTCTCCATCAGAACCAGAGTTTTCATCAGTCTCTCTCTCACCCTGTGCTTCCTCATCACTATCAGCATCAGATCCAATATATCCATAATCCTGCCATTCATTCTCATCATCAACTTCAACTTCAACTTCATCTTGTTGGTCTTGAGGAGGTGCTTCAGGAGCTGTGCCAAGTACTAGTGTAGACTCAGAGTCATCAATGTCACAGTCAGGTGTCTCATCCTCTTGTAATCCTTCACATGGCTTTTGACCCTGTCCTTTGGAAAAGCCATGACCAAGGTGAAGTCCAGGGACAAAGCGTGCAAACATGTCCCTATCAGAGAAACTATAACTCATTAGTAAGTATAACAAAAGATTTCATGTTTGGGAATGACTCACATGCCCACATAATATCTCCACCAATTCTCATTCCTGTCTAGCTCCCATCTAGATAACCCTAATACACTCTTGGTTCTTCCCAAATGGAAAGCAGGAATGAGATGAACAGCTCAAATGACATTAGCAGGATCAATAAAACCAAATGTGCATTCATCTGATACATCCATAAACCCTACTCTTGGTAGCCGTCTCTTGCTCAAATCAAACTGGTGGTCCTCATCAACTGCAAACCAGTGAACCCAAAGAAAGTCCATCTGCTGGTATGGCTTCTTGTCATATTTGACATCTGCATGGAAGATGCCAATAACACGAGCATATGAATATGGGATGCCAGGGTCAGATGAATGTACCATAATGTCAGAGTGTGTACGAGGATTAATTGAGTCTTGACTTCGGTGCATGTCATAGGTTGTATAATTGATTCGTAAAACCTTGTGTGAATAAATGCGATCATTTCTAAGGTTAATCATCCCACGCTCAAGAATAGATATCTTGTCTGTATCAGGTTTACCAGATAGTCTTGAGAACAAGTGCTCTTTTAACTTGAGGTAAAAATCCTGGTAATTGTAACATTAAGGTTCAGATACATGCAAAAAGAAATCCAAAATACCTTCATTGATATCTCATGGATATTTTCTTCCATCCAGACAGGCACAGATTTATATACTGATGTGTCTTCTGAGATGGAATAATGAGCTTTGGGAGATGTCACATGCAAGGGGTCTGGATGGGTAGAAGGAACCATGTGTGTGTTAATCTCCTGTGTCACTTTAGATGCCTGTCGGTTTTTCACTTCTTCAACAATACGAAGCCGCTTCTCATGTGCTGTCACTTGTTGAGTGAAGCGGAAAACCTTGTTGGTGTGTGCATAAAAGCGTTTGACTCGTCTGTGTTCCAATTCACCCTGAAAAATAATATTAGAATCCCAAAAGGAAGAAAGTGGATGAAGCATACTATTTGGGTGGTGTAATTGTCAGTTTTTCCAAACATGCGGATAAAATGAACATAATGTCCTAAAGCATGTATCTTGTATGTGCAGAGGTTGAATGCTTTTCGAGTAGGGTCAGTAGTAGTAGCCTTCCGTTTGCCTTTAGCACTACTACTGTCAGTTTTGTTTACTCTCTTAGCATTTCTTCGGCCACGTGCAGCAGTTTCCTTTGGAATCTCCTTAGTGTCATAAGCCTTGCACACTTTGTCATTGAATATGCGTAAAGATTTGCCAAGTTCAGTGGTTTTGGTGTCAAGCATCTGAAGAGAGCCCTCAGAATGAATGCGGAATTTTGCAAGACAATGGAAAGTGGCAAGATCAAAGAGCAAGTCCATGACCTCCTTGTCAAATTCAGGAAGAAGGCCTTCAAAAACTGGCATAGACACCTAGAGCAGTTCCAAGTCAGCATAAAATTAAATGGTGTGAAAAATACAAAGTTAAAACCTGGAGTATATCCTCAAAATCTCGAGCAGCAAATTGTTTCATTGCTGACACATTGTTGAGAATAGGTCGTATAGTGTCCCGACCAAATCTTGGGACCTGGTGGTACCTGTATTTACTGCATTGATATGGCTTTATAAAAGATAACAGATACTATCTTACCGGGCATCAAGTTCTTGGATTTTATCATGACCATATGCAAACAGAATTCGGATGAGGTGTGTTAAGACTGCTTTCCAAACTCCTAGCTCAAGCTCATGCAGAACATCAGGAACAAACATCTGAAAGAAATTTATGCCAAACTTGGCAAAACGGTCTGAAAACGTGTTCTAGAACCAAATTTGCCAAAATGTCAGGATGAATACAATAGATTGAAATGAAAGCTTACCCGAGTTAGAGTGTATGAAAATGGCTGAAGAAAAGCCTCAACAGCCTGACTAGCAATTCTATAGCCCCAATCAAAAATCCATTTTCTCATATTGTTGATAAGGTTCCGACGCTGTTCAGTGTCAATACGAGCCTTTCGTTCCCGGCGAACACGATCCCAGTGATTACCAAGTTGATGAATCTGATTTTTTTCTACAAGACAGTGTGGACAAGGGCAGTGACCAAGTAAACGGATTGTTGCTAAAAGGACCCTAAACAAGATGTTAGCAAGCATAGAAACAGATATATAAAATTTACTATCACATACTTTTCAGGATAGTCTGCAGAGTAAGTAAAAAATCGTGGAAACAGTCGTCGAATAATTCCATCACCACATTTAACAAGAATGCCATGTTCATATGCTTCCATAAACTCTGGATCCAGAATTAGAGCCCATATTGCTTGCATCAGTTCTCGCTTTAGGTGTGTTAGAGTTGCTGCACTAGCTGGGAATCCAATCTTTTGTTTATAGTGGTCTTGAATATTGCTTGGCAACTAGCACAGGTTTAGCATAGAAGTGACCTGAAACAAAAAATACATACCTTGGGGATGTAAGCAAGATGATGTGAGGCAAATCTTGATGGCTTTGCTCGTTGGTACTTGGACTGGTTCCCAAAATGGATGTATATAGGCCACATAGATTTGTCCCCAAACTGAGATACATGAGTCTCATCTGACCAAGCCATGATTCCAACTGGTACATTCTCCACTTCAGGCTCTTCAGCTAAACCTGAGCTTTTTTGATGATTAGCTCTTTGCTGAAGCTGGATGCGCTCATACTCTTGGATATAGGCATCAGAGTTATATAACTCATGATGTAGGCGGATACCAGCAGCCTGAGTATCATCAGTGTCATTTGGTGCATCATGTCTTTGATATAGCTTGAAAGGGACATAGTGGAAATTTCGGGAACGCTCAGACTGAAAAACAGCCTTGATGACTTCGAGTGGCTTCCTATAGAAAATTCCATCGACTTCAAGTGTAGGTGCATCAGCCTCACTTCTTTTGATACCCTCTGCTGGGAGAGGAATCTTGACAGAAGTCTCTATCCAACCATCATCAGCACTCAAACTGAACCTAGGACCCAAGTATTCATCCATATCTCTAGCCACTTTTTTAGCCCGGAAACCTTTCAAATCCTCCTTCTTGAAGTCATCTGCCATTATGACATTATCAACCAAGTTATCCAAATCTGCAAATGACTTGGACTCATGTCCATTATAGAACCAAGCCATGAGACGAAAGATAGATGGGTTTAGGAACGGTGCAAAAGCATTCTGGATCTTTTTTGCAAAAGAACCAAAGATTGACAGAGGCTCCAAAGGTGGAGGACATGGAAAACCAGAGCCCTCACATATATCAACGAGAGGGATTTCTTCATCTGGGATAGACTTGGGCAATGTTGGATATGACCGATAAATGCCAAATTCATCAGGGTCAGTGTCCACATAGATGAATTCAGGTGGTCCGACAGATTCAGGTGTGGATTCAGGGACTGGGCTAGGGACTGGGTATGGCACCTGGTCAGGCACCTCAGTAGATGGGAGTGTGGGGGATGGTGGTCTTTCAGGAAGTTGTATAGTACTAGGCATGGAATGTGATAGTGAAGGTAGGTTGTCGACATATCGTTTAGGTATAAATCGAGCACGGCCAGTTCTTGATGATCTCAAAGCATTTGGAGGAGGTTTTGTAGCAGGAGGAGCTGGGGGTAATTCTGTGGTTGCAGATGAGGAAGGTTGGTCAATAATCATATCCAAATGTTCTTCAACATTTGTACCCAAACTTGGTTCTCCCTGTGAAGTAGGATCAACATCAGAGGGCATTAGTTTTGAAGCCTGGGAATGTCTCATAAAAATCAGTGAATAGGAAACGGAGAGCTTGGAATGTACCTCCATTGCTGGATCTACACTTCCAGATGCTCGAGGGATCTTATCTTTCCGCCGATCTGCAACAGGTTTGAGTTTGGGTTTGGCTTTTGAGCATTTTTGGCTGGTAGCTCTGTGTTTTTGCAGAGAGCTTCCATTTGCAAAGGGCCTTCCACAGCTAGGGCACTCGAAAGCCATAGAGAGTATAAATGCAGTGATTAAGTACACCAGTACAATCCGGTAGAGCATGAAAATGATATTGAATTCTAAACAAACCGAATATGTTAATGGAATAGAATGATTTTGATTTCTCTGTAGTACATACCAAGAGATGCAGAAAAGCTCCATAAAAACTGGTAGTAGGAGATCGATGAAAGGGAGTGAGGCAAGAGTGAGGCAAGAATGAGGCGATAACAGTCTTCGGACACTCACGTGACACGGTATGTCTGAGTCCCGGTCCGGTTATGACCTTTAATGACCGCCATCACTCTCGTCGCCTTCATCACTGTTATCACCGGGGGTTGGAGAGGATTGATGGAGAGAGGCATAGAGAGTAGAGACAGGGCATGATTTTCGATGAGTGAGTTATCTCTTTTTTTTCTTTCTGCTTTTGTCGAGGTGATTCCAGTTACTAATCGAACCCAATTTTTCTCTTCTTTTTTTTTCAAGCAGTCAAAAACTGGGGTTTGCGTGGAATGGCATTGACACAATCAGCCCACCTTCCTGGCCCAGGACCGTCATGGGAAGAAGAGCTCTACGAAATCGTATGTCTCGCTCAAATGTTCTTGGTGTCAACTCAATGGTCTTTCCGTTTTTCCGTTTTTGTGATTCATAGGACTAGAAAACGAAAGCAGAACACTGACTCGACGTATCTCTGCCATATCGACTTCTTCAATCAATTCAGATCTCCCAAACTACCCCTCGTACTCGAGCCTCAGAGTATCACAGCAGCGGGACACACGCAGTTCCCACCTCCTGGTTCCAATCTCGGTTCTCCCTATAGCGGAGGTGGTGCCAGCGGTTACGTTGGCTCATCGCACACACCAACTCAAGATTCTCCTTGTTCAGCCGATCTATAGATAGCCTATGCCTCATTCTCGTCCATCATCCCAATTCCACCAAGGCATCTTCCTACTTCCCTCCATCTTCTTCCTCTTCCTCACTCACCAACTCCGCCGCTGTCGTTGCTATCTTCACGAGCCAGTATGAATTCGCCTATGCGCTTAACGGGCTCTACGCATAATAGATCATCGATGTTGGAAGACCTTCCGGAGTCAGACAATGAGGTAGTATCCGACGGACCACCTCCTGTGAAGAAGAAACGACCATCGTTAGAGCCCGAAGAGCAGCTACAGGAGAGAGATGAGATGACGATGAATATGAAGAAGTGGAGGAAAAGCTTAAGAGTAGGAAAGACAGGAAACCAGGACCAGCAAGGGGTCGTGGTGCTCGCGTCTCCAGTCAACGGCGGGAGCGCGTTAGCAATCCATTCTCTATCCCATCTAGAGACGGAAATGGGTCCGAAGATGAAGCTCCTCCCGCGTCAAAGCCATCCAAGCGATCATCTATTGCAGGTGCAAATGGGTCGGGTAAATCTAACACCATCGATGTACTCCTTTTCGTGTTCGGATATCACGCTACGAAAATGCGTCAGGACAAATTATCTGAACTCATTCATAACTCAGCAAGATACCCTGACCTTCGACACTTCCTTCAACCAGCCAAATACTTCAGATAGCAGCAGTGCTTCTGTGGATTCTGACGACGAAGCTAGTTCGGACGCCGATGGCACTTCCACAATGTCCAGCATATCACCCGTCTCAGCTTCGAATTCCCAGGCTGTCAACAACCTGTCCTCTCACATCTTGACGAACACTCCATCCATTTCTGCGCCTACTCCTACACCTTCTCCTACACCTTCTGCAGCTCTTTCCGGTAGTAGCGGTCGCGGTCGATACGGAAAAGCAGCTGACAGACATGGTGTGATGGCTCCAACCTCTCGAGGAGGAAGAGGGAGCACACCTCGTCCTCATCTCACTGTTCGCACTGGTTCAACCGTTTCAACGCGTTCTGGAGTCATGTTGAGTTCGACACCTACTTCGTTGAATCCTGCTATGCCGAGGTAAGGATGATGAAGAGGGTGCGTCTACGCCTTCAGCGAGTAGCTCGAGCAACTCTGCTGCTGGCACTGCAACGGGTGGACGAGATTCCGGCGGAAGTGTCACTGCACCTGTTGGAAGGACGGGCGCTGGTGCTTCTGCAATGAGAACGGGCAAAAAGCAGAACGTTTGAATGGCGGTGCAACGCATACATCGCTTTGGAGGGGAAGGTTGAATGATGAATTGAGTTGCGACGCGTGTGGTCTTTATTGCAAGTTAGTGAGTTAGCTTCACGGTTCTACAAGGCCAGTCTCGATGAAATCTGACGTTATTTGAAACGCTCTCGTCATGATGCTCGTCGCAGTGAATGTGCCTTGGCTGAGACACCGTCTGCCAGCTCTGGTGTCTCTCGTCGAGCTTCTCCTGCCGGCGTTACTTCGCCAACTCTTGCTCCCGATTCTTCCACCAGTACCACTCCTCCCCAGCTCAATTACCAGTATCCCGAAAACGTGGATTTCTCCACCACTCAATCCAAGCTCATGGATCCCTCGGGCCAGAAGATCATGAACTGGGCCAACTCCAACTCCATGAATAAAAACACCAGCAGGTTCTACCAAAACAGGTTTGGCTTCCAGTTCCCTGGTCCTTACCACCCCAATCACTTGTCTCAATTTGTCTCCGTTCAAGATCCTCTTCTTTTTGCCGAGTTCGATGCTCTTGATTCTACCCTGTGCCCTATATCCAACAAACAACGGCATACATCTACCGACTCTGCCTCCGAACCCCCTTTCCTCCGCCGTTTCCTACAGTTCCTTCACTGACTCTGCTACGTCCGCTACATCTCATTCCCAACGTTCTTCCCTCGATTTCGCTCTCACAAGCTTCCCCGCTACCACGCCGACTTTTCCCTAAACACCTGAGCTTCGGCTCGCACTCGAGCCTTGAGTATCACAGCACGGGGCACACGTAGTTCCCACCTCCCAGTCCCACTCTCCGTTCTCCTATAGCGGAGGTGGTGCCAGCACACCTAGTGCTGGGATGCACATAGCAATGTACAGGGGAAAATCACCTTTGGGGACTTGCAAATATCATGGGCAACTGGGTGGCTGTGTCTCAAACACCACCGGCATAATTCTAAGGGCCTCCGGCACCATGGAATGATTACAAAATACATGGCATGGCTTCGGCAAGGCT
>ML180162.1:0-13410 GCA_004369135.1 Dendrothele bispora CBS 962.96 | reverse complement strand
AGAAAGCAAAAAATTGATTTTTTCCAGGGGGATGCAAATAAGGATCGCAAAAAATTATGTAAGCAGGTTTCTAGGGATAGTTTAGGGTGGTGAATCTAAAATTTCAATCAGTCCTGTAATATCTTTAGCGGTTCTTGAGATATCATCAAATTACAGTGAAAGAAAACAAAATTGATTTTCTCCCAGGGGGATGCAGATAAGGATCAAAAAGGATTATGTAAGCAGGTTTCTAGGGGTAATTTGTGGGGGGAATACGAATATCTAATCATTTCTAAAATATCTTTAGCAGTTCTTGAGATATTAGCACATTACAGTGAAAGAAAGCAAAAATTTGATTTTTTCCCAGGGGGATGCAAATAAGGATCCAAAAAAATCATGTAAGCCGGTTTCTAGGGGTCTTTTTGTGGTGCTGAATCCGAATCTCAAATCATTTTTGTAATATCTTTTGTGGTTCTTGAGATATAAGCAAATTACAGTGAAAGAAAGCAAAAAATTGATTTTTTTCCCAGGGGGATGTAGATAAAGATCGAAAAAATTATGTAAGCAGGTTTCTAGGTGTAATTTGGGGTGGGAAATCCAAATCTTCAATCAATTCTGTAATATATTTGGTGGTTCTTGAGGGATCAGTAAATTACAGACAAAGACAGCAAAAAAATGTTTTCTTCCCAGGGGTGTGCAAATAAGGATTGAAAGAAAATCATTTAAGTAGGGTAATTTAATGTGGGGAGCTCAGATTTCCAATCAATTCATTGATATCTTTAGCCATTCTTGAGATATCAGTAGCTTATTGTGACAGACAGAAATGATTGTTTTTTCCCAGGGGGATGAAAATAAGGATCGAAAAAATCACATAAGTGTGTTTCTAATGACAATTCAAAATGGGTAATTTGACTTTCTCATTCGACTGTTGATATTTTTAGCAGTTCTTGTGATATCAGCAGATTACTGTGAGAGAAAGCAGAGAAAGGTTGGATGCAAAGAAGGTTTTATGTTTTATGTGTAGTTCAAGGGGAGGAATGTGAACCACTGAGGTTCACAATGGTTTTTGTCATACCATTAACAAGTGTTGACATATCCTCAAATCTGTGCTTACTGACATAAACTTTTTCTTGAGGGAATGCAAAGAGAACCTTCAAAAATGAAGGAAGAATCATCATTAAAATTGGGAGATTAAGTTTCTGATTAGTCTAGATATTGGTTTCTATGGTTAGTGTCATGTACCTCAGTCAATTTGTCATATAGGTATTGTTAGGACTTGACTTTGGAAATCTTAAATAATGCTACTTCAACAGATATTTAGACAACATGACTGCCTATGTAAGCTAAATCTTCAAAGAAGCCATTCTTTTTTTTCCATATCTCACATCCATCACCCTTGAAAGTTTACTGTTGGAGAGAGATGCCAGGTATTTGGATGAATATAGATGTTATCCAAATTTCAGATTTTCCAAAATGCTTACAATATTGTTTTTGGGATTGTCTCTGAGAAAATGTCTTTGCAGTGATTGTAGCAGTACTTACATAGTTTTTGTCCATGCTCATTTTCATCAAACTACTCATCCTGAGTCACCATTAAACACATGCTTACTGTGACATACTTTTTCCAATGCTTTTTTGCATCCCTGTGAGAAAAAACCTTTTCTTCACAGTAATTTACTGACTCAAGAACCACTAAAGATACCAACAAAATGATCAATGACTTCCCACCTCAAACTATTTGTAGAAAGCTGGTTACATGATTTTTTTCAATCTGGGTTTGCATCCCCCTGGGAAAAAACATTTCTTTACTTTCTTTCAGTAATCTACTGATATCTCAAGAGCCACTAAAGATATTAAAAAAATGATTGAAGATTCGGATTTCCCACCCCAAATTATGCCTGGAAACCCGCTTACACGATTTTTTTTGATCCTTATTTGCATCCCCCTGGGAAAAATCAATTTTTTGCTTTCTTTCACTGTAATTTGCTGATATCTCAAGAACCACTAAAGATATTACAAAACTGACTGCAGATTCGGATTTCCCACCACAAATTACCTCTATAAACCTGCTTACATAATTTTTTCGATCCTTATCTGCATCCCCCTGGGAGAAAATCACTTTTTTGCTTTCTTTCACTGTAATTTGCTGATATCTCAAGACCCACTAAAGATATTAAAAAACTGATTGAATATTCGGATTCCCCATCCCAAATTTGCCCCTAGAAACCCGCTTACATAATTTTTTGCAATCCTTATCTGCACCCCCCTGGGGAAAAAATCAATTTTTTGCTTTCTCTCACTGTAATTTGCTGATATCTCAAGAACTGCTAAAGATATTGCAAAACTGATTAAAGATTTGGGTTCCCCACCCTAAACTACCCCTAGAAACTTGCTTACATAATTTTTTTGTGATCCTTCTCTGCATCCCCCTGGGAAAAAATCAATTTTTTGCTTTCTTTCACTGTAATTTGCCGATATCTCAAGAACCGCTAAAGATATTACAAAACTGATTGAAAATTTGAATTCCCCATCCCAAATTACCCCTAGAAACCTACTTACATAATTTTTCATGCTTTTCATCGCCGGCTCCCGCCGAGTTTTTTGCGTTTTTCTCTTCAGCCACAGCCCCTATTCAAAAATCGCTACCAGATTTGGAATCTGTGGGTAAATCTGCATCAGATTGTCCGAGACATCCTTATCTTATCTCTCCAATCTCAGGTTTTATAAAAATCACCCCTATCTTATCTATGTTATCTCTCCCATACCGGGTTTTATCAAAATCACCCTGTATCAGCCACAATTAGCACTCCTGTGATTATATCACATGACTATAATCCTTTTGGGAAGCGCGCAAGGTGGCGGGGGCAATGACCAAGGACCCCCGCTCACTGTGTCCAGCCATCAAGTGAATAGAGATGCTGACCATGACATTTCTATGTGTACACTTTCCAGTCGAAATGCACGTGAACAAACCTGTCACAACCTTACTAAGACTCTTACAGCCTTGCCGAAGCCATGCCATGTATTTTGTAATAATTCCATGGTGCCGGAGGCCCTTAGAACCATGCCGGTACTGTTTTAGACATAGCCACCTAGTTGCCCATGATATTTGCAAGTCCCCAAGGGTCATTTTCCCCTGTACATTGCTATGTGTACTACGGTATCTGCTGGCCAGCAGTTACAGTTGGCTCGCCGCACACACCCAACTCAAGATTCTTATTGTTCAGCTGATCTATGAATAGTTCATGAACATGATCACCACCCTACCACCGCATTACCACCGCATTCTCGTCATCACCCCAATTCAACCGATGCATCTTCCTAATCTACTCCATCTTCTTCGTCTTCCTCACACACCAACTCTGATGCTGCCATTGCTCCCCATCACGTCCGTGGGCTATTACACAAGCGACAACCCACAAGTTCTAAGAGCGAGTCAAGAGTCTCACCGAACGAAACCGACTGGCTCTAGACTAATTATCTTCCATATACGTCGTTTGCTCCTCCTGCCCCACCGGGTCGTTATCCATCGCGTCATTTAGAAGCCGAACCCATCTCAAGAGGTCACGGTTTCACCTCTTCCTCCTCCCTCTACACCAATCAACTTTACGATGTCTCTGGACATAAGAAAGTCAATAACCAGTCCAGAGTCCAAGGTCGAGCGTCTATCCTGGAATATCAAGCTATTGTCGACGATTTAAGAAAACCCCATACGAGTAAGACCAGCACCAATCCTACCCCAACGAACATCACCCCAGCTTCTTCCTCTCATGATACCCGTGCTCAGGATGACCCTAGTGCCGAGCGCACGATGTCTCGCTCCTCCTCTCACTCACTCACACTCCCACACCCTTAACCACGACAATGATCGACAACCCTCGCCAGAAAACCCTCGCTGTCGTCGAGAACGACGTTTCAAAACCCAACTCGTCCAATCGTCTCTCATCCTCGAAAATCCTAGTTCTGTCGCTCGAGACCACTTAGATTCCGAACGGAGTTTCTTAGCATACATCAGGACGAGTTTGGCAACAGCTTCAACAGGTGTAGCTATCATACAGTTTTTTTCCCTTCGCCCAAAACCCATTCCTCTCGCCTCCTCTTCTTCATCATCTTCTAATTGACCCACCTCCTCTTCCGGAACTCGCCTCAACAATACGTACTCCCAACACCACCATCAAAATGCCGCCGCTGTTGCCACTCCAGACCGTTCGGGTTCCGAAACCGAACGCGAGTCTGAGAGGCATATGGGCATAAAAGAGGAGGGGGAGAAAGAGGTGTTTTGTATTATGATGACGGGGAAGAGGATGGGCATGGAGAAAGGAAAGGCCGGAGTAGTAGAGCTGAGAGGAAGATAGAAAGGGAGAGCAGTATGGTAAGGTTGAATTTCCATTGGGAGAGTACGACATTTGAATAAGCTTGATTCATAGGAAATGATTAATGGACATGACTACGAACCTCCGCCTACGCCTGCTTCGAGGGGTCAAAACCAAAACTCTAACAATACGCGGATACTCGCTTTGGTAGTACCGTTCAACGTTGAAGGTACCCTTCGTTTCCAAGAGCTCGAAATTGCTCAAACTTCCCTTTACAGCAGAGAGCATGCTTCAGGGCAACGAAATCGCTCTTTGCAGCACAATGGCCGTGGACAACCCCATGCTAACAACCGTTTCGAGCTATTATCATTGTGTTTGACAGAATTGAGAGAATTGGCCGAGGATTTGTGCTGAAGGGTATGGTCCTGACAAGTATGAATATTTGGGTCAGTCGGGATCGGAATCTTCTAGTTGTAAGTGTAACATCTGAGCGCAGATGTAGGAAATGGGAGCTTCATGTATTTAGATGTAGTATAGATCACGTGACTTTCAGGTGAAGTTCATAAACTTGATAAAGCCTTGACGCGTTTCTCCATCCAACTCTTTTCTTCATTCTCACCATGTCAAGGGCTGCAAAGACAACGGGATCCAGGAGCATGACAACAAGGTCCAGGGGTACGACAGCAAAACCCAGGAGTACGACAAAGTCGAAACCAAAGAAGAAAGCCACGAAAGCACGCCCGACACGACGGTCATCTACCCCCAGCGAACAACCCGAAAGCGGTGACGACAACAGTAACGAGGATGAAGAAGAGGAAAGCAAAGTTCGCGTTCCTTCCAAACGCAAGTCTATTTCGAATATAACCCAGTCGTTGATCAACAAGAGACAGAAGCAGATGACGTGAGGAACTTTTTCGAACGTTTCTTTTCCTTTTCATGTTTTCATATGCCCTTTTAGCCTACCCGAGTCCGACCTTGAGTACTTTCGGAGCGCTGCTCGTCGCTTCTCTGCTACCTACAGTCCGTACATCGATTGGTATCAAGTTATTTATGCCGGCCTGGAGCACGTTGATGACCTTGTTGAGTCGGGCCATGCTTATCTCCCACAGGATGAAACATCGCTGTACGTTTTATCTCCGATATTCGATCTTACCTCTTCTCACTATGGGAACTTCCAGAGACACGCTCATAGAGTTGTATCAAGAACTTGCGGCTGTGGTACCAGATATGGCCTCTTTGCTCGAGCAAGTTGTGGATGATGGGGCTATTGACGGTTTGATTACCAGCGTAATACATTTTCCTGAAATTTCTTATCTGTATACTGACCTTTCTCCGGTAGATGAACCTTGCGGCTAGCGCTGCCATATCACAGGACATACGCGAGCTCAAATCATCTATCCTTACCTACGCTCGCGAACACCTCGAAATCAAACATTTTGATCCTCCTATTAAGGAAGATGGTTCGAAAGCCGATACACGTGGATGGCATCACCCGCAGATAGGTCGTCTTTTGTGCACGCCAATCAAGCTTCCCCAATTCCTGAAGGATCCACAAAAGTAAAACGTCCATCTTCTTTGTTGTTGATAGCTTGCTTACATCATTTCCAGGTTCTGCACTCTTGTCCGCGATGGGGTTGTCCGCATTAACCATACACAATTTCCGTCGTGTTTCTACCAGGACGGTGGAGCTGCAGCCTCGCAGGGAAAGGATTTTGTTCTTGAGCATCTATTGCGTAGTCAATTGCTGGCCAAGGTGACCTCTGCAAATTTTCTATTGGTTATTCTATTTTTGGCTGATGGGACCGGGCAGGTCTTTGTGAACATCTATTTTGGGAAGAGTACAGCCGACAACTTCGTCGATGGTGAACACGACAGCCGTTTTCGTGTCAAGAGATCAGGCAAAGCATACCGGTACAACATACAGGAAATTACATACCGACATATTGCCTACACATCCCTGTTGGTAAGAGCGTTCCGTTAATCATTTCTTATTCTCGGACTTAATCCTCTCTTAGTTACGTCATTCTCTTTCCGCATCAGATGACTGGAGAACTGATGATGGTGCCGTTGTCAAATGCGCGGCTTTTGACGCCGTGATTGCCTTGTTTGAGAAACCGAAATATAATGATGAGGAGTTCACCGCCCAGCTCCTGAAGGAATGGAACGAGTACGTGTTTTTGCTTCGTTATTGTTTCTATATATATAACAAGGTTTAGGATGTTCGGTTGGATGCTCCCCTCTGGTGAAGATGCTACTGGTCTCGACTCCGATGATGACGAAGACAGCTCTCTGAACATGATCCAAGCTCTTGTTCAGCATAAGCGCAAAGCGACCGCAAATACATCTAGAACTTTGACTAATGACACTCCCCCTTCCCATGGTGACAGCGCCAACCCTGATAACAGCGCTAATGCCTAGCTTCTTATTTGGTTGGTCATTTTAACATAATTTTCAGACCGATTTTCAGTATTTTCTTGATAGACCCTTAATCGAAAGACAATCTTTTCACTTTAGTACCCCATTTTACTTCTCAGAGCTACGGGCCCTTTGCTTTGTTATTACTAATAGCCCATTGCTTTTAATACTCTAGCCCGTTACTGTTAATACTTTATCCCGTTACTGTTAATACTGTTACTTACCATTCCTACATATAATGTAATTTCCAAATGCTCATTTGTTTTGCTCTAGTAATTTGTGAGAATTTGGAAGGCTCTTAAATTCTTGCTTCTCAGGTGCAGGCTGAACATTATAGACAACTTTTAAGAGATGATAAATGATGTATCACCTGGAGCAGCTTACACATTATGTTCAGCCTTTTACATTATGGGGAACATGTGCTAGGTGTAACATTCTGTCTTGTCTGTTTCAGGCTGCCCATTATGGAAGATCTGAGATAGATTTTACATTATGTATTGCCTTTTCAAAGCTACACATTGCAATGAGCCTGGAACAGATGACATATTATTTACTGCCTTTTCCAAGCCACACATCATTTCAAACTTTAGCATTGTTTGAGTTATTTCAATGTGAGGCATAATGCTGTTATGTCAAATAATGTTTTCTTTCTAAATAATGATTGGATATCCTCACAGTCATGTACTTAGAAAATGCCTGTAATGGCTACTTATAGTGTATAAACCATCACAGACCTTTTAAGCCATCCCAGGCCTTTACAGATCCCTGGGCTTTTGCTGATGCAACAATACAAATTCCAGTGGATTTGGATTGACACTTGCTGCATTGACAAGTCTAGCAGCGCTGAGCTGTCTGAAGCGCTCAACTCGATGTACAAATACTACGGAGAGGGTCGTGTATGCATCGCATACTTGAACGATGTTTCGAACGGGAGGAGTATGGCAGGCTTGGAAAAATTCAAGAAGAGTCGATGGTTCGAACGGGGATGGACCCTTCAGGAGCTAATTGCTCCCAGTCACATGGTCTTTTTGGATCAAGATTGGAATATGATTGGAACTCGCTATAGCATGCGGCATGTTGTATCTGAAGTGACATCTATTCCAGTCGACGTTTTTGGTGGGTTGTACGGGGTAGAAACCTACAGCATTGCCCAAAGAATGTCATGGGCTGCATCCAGAAGAACGACACGAGAGGAAGACATAGCATATTGTCTTATGGGGATTTTTGGGGTGAACATGCCACCAATCTACAGGGAGGGAGGAGCAAAGGCCTTTATGCGACTGCAACTGGAGATTATCAAATTCTCGGATGATCGAAGTATCTTTGCCTGGGTCGCATTGGAGGACTATCAGCGGGATAGAGGATTGTTTGCTAGTTCTCCCTCAGAGTTTGCGTTTTCTGGTACAATCAAAAGGTCTGACTCGAAAGGTCTTGGTGAGAAATCATCATTTTCGTTCGGCAACAACGGTCTCCGTATCCATCTTCACTTGCAGCCTGTATCTGATACAGAAAAAGGCGTATTCTTCGCATCGCTACATTGCCGAGACGATAATGGCGTGATTGGAATAGACCTCCGAAAAGACGGACATCGCTTTGTTCGATGGTGTCCGGATTTTCCACTACAGCGCGCGGACAAAGCCGTGGGAACTTTACAGGAAGTCGTGGTGAAGGAGAGCGCAATCCCTCGACGAGAGCCCATAGACAACGATATCCCGATCGAATTCGAACTTGATTCCGAACTCACCCTTCTCGGCCAGGTTGACAATGACGGCATTCTGCGCAGTAAACCGTCGTTCTTGTTGGCTCCTCGAGAAGCTCGGACCTTCACACTCAAGACCAAAAACGGAAATGAATTTGACATCGGACTCTGGAATCGCTCTTGTGACGTCATTCCTTTCGTACCTGACATTGATCGTTTTCTCGATCGTCTTCGAGACAGCTGCCTGTTGCCTACCAACAAAGGAAATGGCCTGGCTTCTTGTTTTGTACATAAAACGGGAGACTCTTTAAACCAAACCAACATCCAAATCAATTACATCTCATACAGTCCCAAATTCGAGTATTATGATCACATAAATAAATTCCAACACACGTCACATGCACCAAGCTCACTTGCTCTAGTTCCAATATATGATTACGCTAGTTACGCTGGTCCCTTCCGCAACTGCTACTTACCCGAAAAAACAAAGGCTGCTTTTTTGAAATATTTCAAACCAGCGCTCATCGAGTTCGCGGGCTGTGGCACAGCCTGGAATGATCCCAACTCAAAAGAGTTGCAGGAACTGTGGATCAAAGTTATGCCAAATGAGATGAAAGGGCAGTATTCGCAATTTGGTGGAGCTATCAGCGAAATGGTACGTCGAATCTTCTTGTTGAATGGATGATCATAACACGTAAGCTTTCGTAGGCCACTGAAAGCCTTCAAGGCTGGCGTAACTCGATCGGCGAAGCAGCTATCACCATAGTCGACCAGATTTTGGATGGCAAGAATGAGGAAGAACGAAAATCTTTTATCGAAAGGCGGAACAGGAGTACATTTGAGAATTGTCCATATTATTTTCGGGACAATAATGCGGAACGCCCTGAGGTGTGGTCACTTCTTTCTTTGTAACCTATGTTCGCTCATTCACTCGATTAAAAATTTGTGTTGCTCTCTTCAACCGAATGTAATTTGTAGGACATTTTCCAGTCCCGGATCGTTTCCGAGACTTTTGCTACACACTTCGAAATCATTAAAAATATTCCTGACGATAGCCATTCGGAGGCGTTACCAAAAGCGGCCCTGGTTCTATCTATCTTGGCTGTAAGTCGAAGTGTTTTATGCCAAGCGTTCCTATCATCATAGGTGATGGACTGCTTTATTGAAATACAGATCGATCGAGCATTTCGGCTTTCTCATAACGGCATACCCCCGGGTGATTTCTCATCATACCAGCGGGCCAAAAATTCTGGTACAATAATACATCAATTGTTTGAGAAGGATGAAAACGGGCGGGGCCGTGTCAGCGCCCAATTGTGGTCTCGGATCATAGCAGCTGCGAAAGCGCATGTTAAACCTCAGACCAGCAACATTGCTAGTTCAATCCCATCGTAAGATGAGGAAGAGATGCCTAATGAATTCCTATACAAGCCCCAGATGTTGTAGAAGTATGAACCACGTAGGTCAAAATTGGGCATTATGGAAAATGATTGTACGACTCGTATTTTTCCTGCTTTTGCATGAAGTACTTAGTTGAGGTGGGGCATCTAGTACAACTTTGATACTTTCAACTGTATACCATTCACTACATATCTGTCTGTGTCTGTATAAATGTTCCTTTCTTGATATCCTTAACATTATTACAGAGGAGTCTACAGAAATTAACTGTTCAGAAGCCCTAAAATCCGTCTCAAGGAGCTAGCTCTGCTTGTCAGCTAACTACAACCAATTCTATAACCTGATCACATCAAATCATGCCACATAACTATTTGTTGTTTAAGCTAACCATAGAAGGATTGAACCCTGCACTTCATGAGATATATGCTTAATAGTTACACCCCAAAAATACCAATATATCCGCTGAGCAGATTGGTGGTCAGAAAGTCGGACAGAAAATAAATATATATCTGTGATGAAAATATACATATGAACGGAAACCCGATATATTTGGACACATTTCAGTACATAAAGACTGTCACTAAGTAGCTAAAACCTAAAAGTGCCATACGATTTCTCCTTTTCGCTAACAATCCTATGCATTCAATTTTCGACCGAATTACCATGCAGAAATTCCTCGTTACAGTACTTATGTACTCTAGTTTCAGGTGTGCCATCGGTTACTTTGATTCGAGCTACTAAGACTGATACTAAGTTCAATGATCTAGATCTCTAGCGGTTGCTCCCGTCAGTGCAGTGTTGGACAGTCAATGACTTCGGGTCAAAGTCAAAGTCAACCAATTTGACTAAAGTCAATGACAGCGCGAAGACCGCCAAATGACTTGACGCTTGACTTTCGGTTATTGATGTTATCCCGGTTGCCGGTGACGTAGATATGGTCACGGTGTAAAGACTAGTTGTGTTGTTGTCAATTTGTTGAACTCGAGATTGCGTGCATGCCTGCGCCGCTCTGTGCCAAGTCCTTTCCCACGACTATGTCAAAAGTCACAGTCATTGACTTCGAACCATTGACGAAAAGTCACAAGTCATTGACTTCCGCGTCAAGTCATTGACTTGTCCAACACTGCGTCAGTGCGCGTCGACTTGACTGTTTTTTTCTTCTTCAGTGATTGGAGCCATGACTCGTACACCGATTTCATTGTAAGCCAGTTGGCTGGTAGTTGAGTTGGGTTTTGCTTTCTTGCTAGAGGCTTGTTCCGGCTTGTACAAGCGTATCGAAGGCTCATGTCATTTTCATATGCACCGCGTTGCCGAGTGCCCAATTGTAAATGAATATTAAGTTTACTATTGATGTCGATAAAGACTGTCTCTCCAAATCCAAAAGGAGCATCAAAAAGAGCTAAACCATGAACCGAGGAAAGATAATCGAAAGAGCTCATAACAAGTTCATCAGTATTGTCGCTCTCGCATGATCACTTTAACCAAAACTCCTGATACTGTCATCCATTACTACTTGCCCTAGTTGCCTCCGCTATTGAATTCTGCTCTCTTTCATCACATCCGAGAACCTGGGGCAAGGTCGTTTGGGTCCTGTGTCACTGTCAATGTATACACCGCCAACGGATCTCCGAGAAATTGATTCCCCTTCCAACTATGGCCACCGAGTTCCCTCCTATCGCATGAGAGTCCGATTTCATCTGAGGAGGAGGAGAGTTGGATAATGGCGTTGGAGTTGGTCAGTTCACAGTCTTGGTAGAAGTAGACGGGAGAGTCATCCGAGGTTTCAAAGTGCTGGCAAGAGTCACCGTTGGATATTATAGTGCCTATATGCGCCGTATAACAATGAGCAAACAAAAAGAAACACAAAACCAAAGAAACACGCACCTGTAAGAGTAGGACCTATTGTAACCGAGGGACTACCCTCGAAATCCAGTGGAGGCGTTGTCGCGGAAGGAATGTTGACCACGCATTCTTGAGTCGACGTACATTGTGTAATCTGCTTCAACAGGACGGTCGGTCGCTATGGGCAATACAGTGCCGATACCGGCCTGAGTGTAGAGCGTGCCAAAGATGGTTTCGGAGAAGGGGCTTGGCATGTAGAAGGTTATGGAGGGGACGGTTGGGGTTGGGTTGGTATAGGTGTCGGAGCAGGTAAGGAAGAAGAAGAGTTCGAGAGGCTAGATTATTAGCCAGGTTAGGAACGGCAAAAAAGGCTGGAGCGTGCAAGAAGAGGCCTTTTGATACAGTGTTATTAAAAAAAGTAAAGTGGGGGCACAAGCCGAGCTTTGTTGACTTACCTTGAACAAGCAGCACCATGAAGAAAGAGCGAACCACGGTGATGTTTTAGGAAGACGCAAAACGATGTGCCTTCCAAAGTCTTGTCAACACTCCCTTTCGGACTACCCGTTGTTGCGTCTGACCTTCTCGTTGTCGTCCTCGTGGTGGTAGAAGGGAAAAGGAGCGGGAAAAAGGTGATTATTGGTACCTTGATACCTCCACGTATAAGGGTCTATAGAACAGATTGTTATCAACGTGTCTTCTTCTTTGGTTGACGGCAACGAATGCATACCTCGGGGCAGCACTCCAACATCCCCGAAGACCGACAAGCGACGCTGGTAGCACTGTCTCGTGCAAGGCTTTATGAACGTTTGAAGCTGTGTCCGGGGCTCAAAGAGACTGTCGATTCGGCTGACGACATATGATATCATTTGAGGTCAGGTGACTCTGTGAATCTGATCTGATCTCGCTGTCTCCGACGGTCCGACCTCTCTGAAGTGTCTACCGTCAACTCTTCTCAGTCGTTTGGCTCTCGGATCTCATTCCTAGCCATGACAGGGGTAACCTAATTTACTTGCTCAAGCGTCGCTCCACAATAATGCTCGGGTATACTCGGCCATATGGGTAGGGTTAACGGGAGGTAGGTTGGCAGAGGTGGGTTTTGGCGGAGAAGAGAAGGATGAGTGCGCCAACGTCGAGATCTCTGATAAGATTGACGTTATTAGAGGCAGCTGAGATGTGTATTTTCTTCCTTTTGTTCTTCTGAGAAAGTATCTTGCGACTTCTGGTTTTGGTTAGTAGTCGCGGTTCTCGTCACACTTCGGAGTGCAGCTTTGAGCTGTAGCGCTCCGAATTCTTTATTCAAAATGCATATTATTATCTTCCCTGAACTTGGCGAGCCTCGTGCTCTAAACTTCCCCATCCTCACCACCTGCAACACTTGTATCCCCGACTGTTTTACACGTACTAAGACAGTTCGATGCTCCAGTCAGTTAATTGGAACTTCGTGGATTGAATCCAACCGGGATTGCCAAACTCGGTCTAATAATTTCCTCTTGCCATAATCACCGATTTCATCATAAGCGTTCACAACCGTTTACGGCTTCCGACAGAGTCTTGTTAGTTCGACTGCAGTGGAACCGACTAGAGTACATTTGGGCCGAGGTAGAAGGTTTTTGGACTCGGGAACTTGGGAATTGAGTCTCATTTACTAGACGAGAGAAAGTCCTGGGGACCAGGATAGAACATGACCGACAGCTGATGCATGATAACTCCCAAAACCGGCCTTGTCCCTGCCATGTTCGCAATGGCCTCAGTCGTTGTCTTAAT
>ML180161.1:0-25597 GCA_004369135.1 Dendrothele bispora CBS 962.96 | reverse complement strand
ACTCAATATGTATGTATTTTCGTCTATACCATTGTTGCATGAGAGACACACGAAAATCCACTACACAAATACTGCCATCAAATCGTTCGAACGCGCATGCATAGACCTACTCATCATTCAAATTCTTCGTTCATATTTCTCCTTTCCCTGAATCATTCTACCACCCTGTCACCCACTCAAATCTCTTCGATCCTTGCTCTCCCTCCCTAACCAGCTCCTAGTTTACACCACATGTCGCGTGAATCCGAAATCCGCAAACGAAACCTCGTCCTTGCACCCTAGTCCCCGACCTCTTTCCCATACTATCTATCCGGGTACCTCAATTCTTCAAGTCTCTCCCTTCCTCCTCTTTTCTCTATCCCTATGCCAACGTCTCCTCCACCGCCTTGCACAACATGCAGTCCCTCATTCTTTTGCAATCCTCCTCGCTACTTCCATTCAAGCTCCAAGCCATGCTCAACAATATAAAACTACCAAACCATCTATAGTTTTCCTCCCATTGCTTCTAACCCACGACTCTGGCATGCATACAGGGCTCCCGTCTATGGAAGAGGTACTTCTCGGCAAAGTATATTGCGATTGCACCGACCTCAGGTCAACTTGGGAGCTATACTGGGATAACGAGGTATCATCGGGTAAGATAGGTTATCTGCACTGTGGACTGTTTGTATCGTCGGAGGATGCAGGAACTAGCATCTACTAGCATGCATAAAAGGAAGAGTTATACTAATGAGAATCGATATTAATATCGATACTCGAGTCAGAAAAATAGTCTAAGAGGTGTTCTTCACTCGAAGACAAGTGGATAATAGTTGATCAAACAATTCATAGGGTCTGGTCAGTGGTCTTGATTAAGCTTGAATGATAATTTCGGACGTCTTTTCTCCAACCCGGAGTCAACATAACCTGTGATTTGAGCGATCCAATTGCAGTGTAGGCGAATTACCTGTGAAGTCTCTTCTTCAGTCTGCTATAAGCTTGAGCGAAAGATCGGCAGCAGTCACAGCTGTACCGGCGCGCAGAAGCCGAAAACTGCCCTAAAGCAGTCTCACGTGGGACAAATTGCCTAGACACGGTGAGTGACGTCAATCAACATCGCTGTTTCATCCTCATCTGCTCTCATTGCTCCGCCATTGTCGAGGTCGCAAAGAACACGGGTCATCAAGTCAAGCACCAATGACTCTGAAGATATGCAAATCAAATATAAGTCAAGGACCAATCGCTCTGGAGATATGCAAATCAAGTGCTTTCCAAGCTAAGAGTCATACCTCTAACTTTGATTACACAACTCTGGGATGAGGCATACACACGTAGACAACGTTGAAATGTCTGCAAAAAGGGATCTGGGTCAGAATATTGGGATAAAACACGATTGGTATATACACTTGGAATTGCAACGTATGTATTCCTCCGTATGATATTACTGCCTGAAAGAAATGACACAATCTACTGTACAGACATCACAATCGAATCGCTCAAATACGCATGCATATATCCACTCACAACTCCCTTCGCTCATTTTTCTTCATTACCCGAATCATCCTCCCATCTTGTCACCTTGATGAGTCCCTCCACTTCTTGCTCTCTACCAAACAAACTCCTGATTATACAATCACATGTCTCGCACCCGCAGAAACCGTAAACGAAACCTCATGCTCGCTCCCTATCACCAACGTGTCTTCAAGTTCTTTTCGATATTACTCATCCACGTTTACCTCAATCATCCAAACCTCTCCCTTCCTCCTCTCTCGTCTATCTATACGCTCAACCTCTCCTCCATCGACGGTCCTGCCCAACATTTACTTCCTCATCTTTCCGGAATAACTCATTACTAGATTACTGGTCTCATTCAAGCTCCAAGCCATGTTCGGCGACCTGAACTACCAAAGCACTCCATGCAGTCTCGCTCTCGTCACTTCTGACCCATGACTTTCAACAGAGTTCCCGTTTATAGAAGGGTACCAGTCATTCAGGGTACTTCTCATCAAAATGTATTGCGGCCTTGAATCATCCGCTTCTCGTACTTTGGCGGTGGATAGACGGAAGGGTGTAGTACAGAACGTTCACCCTCGACTTTGATCGTAGAAGTGGGGGACAATGCCGAGGTGTTTGAGGTCGTTGTTGATGTCCGGGTATAGCTTCTTGTCTAGGACAGCTTTGGATTTGAGAAAGTGTTCGAGGTGAGTGGATGTTATATTATTTAACGGAGTGGATCAGTTGGATGGTAGATTTTGACATGGACTAGTACACGAAAATCGAAAACTGTCCATGTCAACTCATACTCGGTCTTTTAAGTACGTAGGTGGAGACCGACGATCTGCAGAGGAATATTAGAACGGTTTTGAGACGCATCTCGGAATGTCACTATGGACTTGGGAAGTCGAGAAAAAGAGGGAGGCAGAGAGGAATAGGAAATTTTCATATTCTTCTCAGAAGTCTCATGACGTCAAGACACTGATTTTTATGCCAGTGGTGAATAACGCCGGCTCTGTTTTAGACGTTCCATTTTTGAGTGTCTCGAGAGTATAGTCCTGCGGTGTAGTGTCTGTCTGCATACTTTGTGCTTGACCAGTAATTCACTGTACAAACCAGTAGCCACCACGCAGAATCAAATAAAAGTATGCGTTTCTAGACTAAGTATAATCCTTTGTCTTTTTTCTCCGATACTTTCGCATAAGCTCCAGCTTCAAGTTATCCCCACGAGTCACGACCAACGAGTGGAAGTATAAATCGTAAATCCGTTGCGATTGCATGTACAGTCACTTACTAGAAGACCGTCGAGAAGGAGATACGAGAGCGCCAGTGAGAGGCGTAGACGGGTATAGGTCCAGGAGTCAAAATTACTTCTCACGATGAGTCACGAGATATGGGTTGGAGGAGTGACGTCACTCACAGCTCTCGTTCCATCTAACCTTCGCTAGCGCTCCTTCTCATTCCGCAGACAACGCTACCTTGTCAAATGACAACGTCCGGTCGACTTTGCTTTGGATATCATTTTCACATTCTTGGGTGCGTCGAACAAATCGAATGGGAGGCTCCAAGTTCATGCATGATATGAACGCGCGTGGGTATCTGTTTCGGTGACTCGCTATCCTAACTAATTCTGGGAGAAGTCCCTGTATTCATCCCTCGGAGTCGTGTGATGCTCTAATATAATCTGGATTAGTTTCAACCAGGACTCCGCTGGGGAAAGCGCGCGTTCTTTTTCCACTACTAACCACGTATTTCCACCTCAGGCCGGATGTCCTTATTCACACTCAAGTCAGATGTTTTTTGTCGGCTGTAGCGATTAACACATCTGAGATTCTCTTGCTTTCTCGAATCAGACTCAATGAGGAGTTGGGGCAAGTTGGTGTTGATTTGAGTGTTGATTTGGTGAGTATCGTATTCGAATTCTTGGCAGCCTTCCTCTCCTACTGCTTCCGGTCTTCCTCCTCCTTTCCTTGATTCATATCATTATTCTTCTTTCACAATAGCTTTATCTAATACTCAATCTCGTTTCAGGAAAGTACCTCATCGATCACCCTCTCATTTTCACCTGGTGCAGCGTCAAGTCTAACGCAACGTTCAACGACACTATCAGTCAGCCTGATCTTCTTGGATCGACTTCCAAACTTTGGGACGACAAGTAAACGGACTCGTTCTCTGCGAGTTCGGCCAATGTAATTCGGTCTACGAAGATTTCCCTCAGGGTAAAGGTTCCAATGACTCTAGCTCTGAACCTAGGTCTATCCTCACCGAGCTAAGTTCCGTTCACGGTGAGTTTCCTTCTCTTTTTGGTCCGACAGAAACCACTGACACCCAAAGCTGTGATTCTCTCATAGAACGAATTTGCTGTCTTTTGAAGACATCAAACAGCCCACTTAACCTTGTTACTACTGTTCTCGTCCCCAAGTCTGGTGAGTGGTCTTCTCGACGTTTTACTTCTGAGGACCTTTATTTGTTTCCTGATTTTACATGGTTTACAGGGATTCCTCGCTCTCGCTTCTGTCAAAAGCGGAACTTTCCCCTATCCTAACATTGACTTTCTCACCAATGAATGGGACCTTGTAGCTACGTTACGAGCTCTCCAAGACACTGATATTTTCCTCAACGCCGTAACTCTCACCTTGAGCCCTGACGTCATTGAAAATTTCTGGTGACTGTGGCTACCGCTCAAGACGGTACTGAAGCTGACGAGAAGCATATATTAGAAATAATTTCATTGCGGTGGGTAGTATACCACCCGTTGGGACTGTCAAGTTGAGCTCTGACATAGACGCGACCGGTAATAGGTAGGACCGACTTGAGGTTGAGGGTAGAGGGTATCTAAACATGTTGGGATTGTAGACGCTGGTATCTTCCAACTGACTGTCCTCCGTGACGTACTGCTACTTTGCTCCTAAACTGGCTGAAACCTGATAACTCATGAAGGAGGATCCGGTTATCTTAAGAGTCTCAAGTATGAATGAAAAGCCATAGAAAAACTCCTTCATTTGCTTCGACTTTTGTTCGGTCCTCGGGTGTTTAAATACCGTCCTGGTTTGTCCTTTTGTTTCACACTAATTTTTAACCTTGGTACTGCAGCATATCAGCGCATACAGACGCCAACTTCCCTAAATCCTGGAAGCTCTATTTGGAAGAGATGAATTACTCAACTATATAATCATCAACATTAGTGGCGAAGTAGCTTTCCTTGTTGAAATCATTTACGGTTCTCATATGGCTCTCATTGCAGGTAAAGACAATAACATTTGATTGTATAAGTACTAGCAAGTATTGAACGTACTCTGTATCGAACGTACTGCTGTACTGAGTGCTTATTATTTAAGTGTATCTTCGTTTTCTATCACAAATATTGAGTCTCAGATCGAACCTAATTTGATATATTGAGTCTCAGATCGAACCTAATTTGATAAAGCTTTACCTACTGTACTTGGATGTATGGAGGCAACCGTAACGCATAACACACCCCTGGTTGCGTTGCCTAAATGCTAGGGTGTCACGCATAACGAAGGCTGAGTTGCTACCTCAGATAGCGTGACAGACGAAAAAGTTTTTCGAAATTCTCAAAAAGTTCAATTTTTTTCTGTTGATAGTAATTATTCTTCTTTCACTTCCAATGGAAGCCTGGATTTGGTCCACAAGTCCCTTCAAAACAACCATTGCTTCAAGAAAATTGGTGGTTGTACAGTGGCAAAAAATCTAGTTGCTAAAAGTGGCAACTGCAACGCATAACACTGACCTGGTTGCTAGTATAGTATCCGGGGACCCGTGTCACGCACTGGTCTCAGTTGCCTCCATACATCCAAGTACAGTATAGTATCCGGGGACCCGTGTCACGCACTGGTCTCAGTTGCCTCCATACATCCAAGTACAGTATTTGCATTGAAGCTATGAAATTGTTCAAATGAAGGAGGCGGGTTGTTGTCCAGCGACGATATGTAGGAAATGTAGATGGGGGTTTCCACTTTTGGTGTGTACGCTAGCACGAGGTACAATAGAAAATACAGCTTCTCGGGAACATATCAGATCGAGTTATGTGAAATGTCCATCTGCATCAGTGGCTGGATCAGATGTTGATGCAGTGGTCTGTATGATTGCTGTTAAAAGTAGACAGTATAAGTCCAAGTCCTTACACGCGTCCTCCACACATACAGCGTTGTGTTCCTACAAGTCCGGTTAATAGATTCCTCCTCCTCCTCCTCCTCCTCCTCCTCCTCCTACCACTAGGTGTGTAGCTCGTCCCTCTCTCCCCTTTCCTCCTCCTTAATAACCTCGAAGACTAACCAATCTAATTTTCTTGGGTCTAGCTTCCAGATATACATCCTATTTGTGCTATGCGTCTTTTAAACACCGAGACATTTGAGGTTACAGAATTCCTCACGGACTCGAATATCCCCCCATTTGCTATTCTCTCACACACATGGGGGAGTGACGAAGTCACGTTCCACGACATCCAGAATCTCGAGAATGCCAGGAAAAAAGCAGGCTGGTCCAAAGTCTGGAACGCCTGTAAATATGTTCGACAATACAGATTCGAGTGGGTCTGGATTGATACCTGTTGCATCGACAAGTCCAGTAGCGCTGAGCTTTCCGAAGCGCTTAACTCGATGTACCAATACTACGGGGACGGTCGAGTCTGCATTGCATACTTGGATGACGTTTCTGCGAGGAGGAATGTGAGGAATTTGGAGAATTTGAAGAAGAGCCGCTGGTTCACAAGAGGTTGGACACTACAGGAGCTGATCGCACCTCGCTACATGGTCTTTTTGGACAGGAATTGGAACAAGATTGGTACTCGATTCAGCATGCGGAAGGTCATCTCTCAAGTCACCTCCATTCCAATTGATGTTTTCGAGGAGGGAAAGATAGATGGTTACAGTATTGCACAGAAAATGTCATGGGCTGCATCTAGAAAAACAACAAGACCAGAAGACATGGCGTACTGCCTCATGGGGCTTTTTGGAGTGAATATGCCGCCAATCTACGGGGAGGGGGGACCAAAGGCGTTTATGCGATTGCAACAGGAGATTATCAAGTATTCGGAGGACCGTAGTATCTTTGCATGGGTGGCATTCCATGATTACAAGCGGGAGAGGGGACTATTTGCAAGCTCCCCCTTGGAGTTTGTATCATCTGGAGATGTTGGCGTGTCGGAATCAGAGGCTCTTAGCGGTAAATCGGCATTTTCATTTGGGAATAACGGTCTCTATATCCATCTACCTCTGCAACACCTACCGGATTTTGGACAAGATATATTTCTTGCTTCGCTGCATTGTCAAAAAGCTAACAAATACATTGGAATTTATCTCCAGGCAAAGGGCAACCGCTATATTCGATTTTGTCCACATTTCCCACTTCCCCACGTTCGCGGTCTATCAGAAAAGTGGCGGGAAGTTGTAGTGAAGGAGAGCGCCATCTCTCGGCAGTGGGACAAAAGCGAGGATTACGAGATCCCCATTGAATTCAAATTTGACAATTCACAAATCACTCTTCTTGATCAAATTGGCTATCATCCCAACAAGAATACCCACAGTGTTCACTCCTTGTCATTGTGTCCCAATTCACAGCATTACTTCAGAGTTCAGACCAAAAAAGGAAACGAATTGACTTGTAATTTGTGGATTTCTATCAATAACAACATTCTTGTGCTACAAGCGCGGCTCCTCATCAACCATGATTACATCCCCTGTTATGCCGTCAACCATCTTCAAGACAGTGTCCTATCACATGTCGAAGATGGCAATGCTCTGGTATCCTGTTTCATACACATGACTGGAGACTCTTCGAGGACAAGAATTGTCGAACTAAATTACATCCCTCCATCCAGTGTCCAATTCGAGCTCTACCATCAGATAGACGAATTCAAAAGCACACCACATGCTTTGAGCTCAACAAGTATGACTTTCATGCTTGACACTACACAGGCCACTTCTTTCCCTGGATACAACTTTTACTCAGCTGTCTCATCCAATCTTCTTTACAGTGAGGAAGGGGAAAGGGTATACAGGACACTCTCAGACCTTGGTGAACGACACGATATTCATTGTGTCCTTGCATACCACTATGACACTTGGTTATCAGCCAAACAATATGTCTTTGTAGCGCTGGGCTTGCGTGCAGAATCTGAAGGTAACAAACCCTGGATAGATGTCATTGTATCATCTTCTCAGATTCCAATCTCTGACATATGGGAATCTTATCTCCCTTCAGGCTCAAGGTATGGGCACAGAAACAAGCAGGATGTGACAGTTCCACACTCGCTTTTTGATTCCTACAATCTCACTGTGGAAAAAAAGACATCAGGGCTTGTTTGGTATCATGTTGTTGTTACGGAGA
Organism: Dendrothele bispora CBS 962.96; assembly: GCA_004369135.1. NCBI lineage: Eukaryota > Fungi > Basidiomycota > Agaricomycetes > Agaricales > Dendrothele > Dendrothele bispora. Next base: position 17,776 of record ML180161.1, on the reverse strand, counting down.
TCTAAAGTTAGTACGATGAATTGGAAGGTGAGTCGGAAGAAGACCCAATGAAATTGGATAGGAAGAAAGTAACTCAATATAGCCACGGGAAGCAGAGTAGTGTGGTTATCAAACCATCCGAAACGAGGAAAGTGGAAGGCGTCAATTAGTGGGGTCCTTTTGATGGAATGAAGTGAGGATATCTATATATCCCAGAACAGCCATTTTTTGTTCAATAGTTTCATTGAGTTTTGGATATAGAAACACTCAGAGACATTGTGTTCCCGAGGATCATCTATACTCATTTCTTTTTTGATCAAGTAATAGTGAAATAAAATCCATGGGTAATAATTTTCTGGTCTATCTGCTTTTCAATTGCTCCAATCTCTCAAAGTAAATGATAGAGATAGCTCAGAGAGCAAGCCAATGAAAGCCTGATGGGGCGGAGAATAGATGAGGAATGCATAAAACGCTGATGGAAACCTCTCTATACCTATCCAACTTTCAATGTCCAATAGTCCGGTTTCTGCTGGGAAGAACGACCATAACATGTTCCTTGCCATCTTTTGCTATGAGCATAGTCTCGTCGTTATACGTTGAAGTGGTGAACTGTTGTATTGTAAGTTACTTCTACTTGGACCAGCACTTTTGCCAGGTACTTATGGTTGACATCGGATTGAACGAAAAATTCATAGTAAGTCACTTTTTCCTTCAGCCCATCTGAACATTCCAGAATGCCAGTGCTATACTCTCTGGAATGGGCTCGCATTCTCGCATTCTCGCATCTCACCATCCTCTAGGAGCGCCTTCATGAAGCCTCTTCATCCCGACTTTCATCACATATGATTCCGTTCTGTTAACAGGAAAATCAAGAGTAGCACCGACAAATTTCTGGAGATATCCGTACAGTAGACTGAGAGCAAAGAATTGAAGAGTCTGGTACACGTAACACCTGAGGTCAAATTGGGAGTTATACTTCGATAACGAGCCACTATCGGATGAGATAAACTATCTGCGCCTGGACAGTTTGTATGGACATCAGAGATAGGAACCAGCGTGCAGGAAAGGAAGGGTTATATAAAAAGAAATGGTGACATGAATATGATACTAGAGAGAAATAGCCTAATTGGAGGTCTTCTTCACTCGAAGACAAGTGGATAATAGTTGATCATCAAACAATTCTAAGTATAGGGTCTGGTCAAGTGGTCTTGATTAAGTGGTCTTGATTAAGCCGTCTTTTCTCCAGCCTGAAGTCAACATAACCTGGGATTTGAGCGACCCAAATGCAAGTTACCTATAAGCTCGAGCGAAAGGCGGAGATCGGTAGCAGTCAGTAACAACTGTACCGGCACGCAGAAGCCGAGAACTGCCCTAAAGCAGTCCCACGTGGCTCCCGTCAGTGAAAACCGCCGACGAGTGACGTCAGTCAACGTCGCTGCTTCATCCTTATCTACTCTCATGGCTCCGCCGTTGTTGAAACGTTGAGGTCGCAAAGAACTCTGATTCATCAAGTCAAGAATGATTCTGATATGCAAGTCAAGATCTTTTCACGCTAAGAGCTACTCTTTTCACGTTGATTATGTGGTTCTGAGACACTGCAGACGTTGAAATGTCCACAGAAGGATTTGGGTATTTGGATGAAGAAACAATTGGTGTATACTCGATAGTATGTATGTATTTCATATTGTTGTATGACTGACACACGAAGATCCACTACACAAATACTGCCGTCAAATCGTTCGAACGCGCATGCATAGACCTACTCATCATTCTGAGTCGGAAAAACTGAGCGTGAACTATAAGCGCTTGTAACCAATTATAAGCGGTTTAATTGAAAGGCCTATTATACAGAATTATCGCTTGAAAGATATACTTATAATCAGCCGTGTAATTATGCGATTATTGCCGTTATAAGCCGTGGAGCAAATAATAAGGCCGACGGAAAATTATATTTGAGCCAACCGAATCAAAAGGAAAGGCAAGCTCCTGAGAATTGCTACTTGAGAGGATCGAACTTACGTCGAAGGGGTTCCCTTACCCACATTACACTGACGCCTGCGCAATGTAACAACTGGGCCATCCTGGCTTTTTATTTCTATGAAGCCCAAGTTAATACAACCAGCTACCCACGCTTATTCTATCGATCTCGGCTTGTCTCGAGAGTGAACAATTGACATTTTGAGTGTGCCCACTCACTATATTTAATTGAGTGCCGTTTTTTATGCAAGGAAAATTGTAGGGATGCATACTTTGGCTATTTAACAATGTAGTACACCCAATTTCGTCAATAAATGGGCATTTGGAAACTCAGATGATCAATGCAACATAAGGACCCAGGGAGGTTAATGTGGCGGCTTCAGGTGGAGCGTTGGGATGTTTCTGAATTTACAGAAATGCCACAACCATAACCCACGAGGCCAGCCCCTGTCAGGAAACTGGCCCATCAAGTGGTACTTCTGTTTCCACTGTAATTAGCAGATTCTCGGTGGAAATGAAACAGACAGGTGATGGAGGGTCGGGAGCTGAAATGGAAGAAAGGCTGAGACCAAAACTATCATTATCAACAATGTCAGATGCACTGGCAGCTCGGAGCCATTTTTCATATCTGCCAAATTTGAATATAGCGAGTAATGATCAGATCTATTCAAACCAAAAAAAAGCACAGTCATTAAAGAAAGCATATTATGGACTGATGTTCAACTTGGGAAGTTTTTCCTTGAATTCCTTCCATGAGAGATCTTCTGCAAGTGTCCATGCATTTTTCCATTGGGTTTAGTACTGTAATTCAATGAGACCCTTTTCTTTCTTGATATCCTCAAACCAATGTGAATGATAGTGCATCTTTGGAGATTTTTCTAGGCATAGTGATTTGTATTTCTGAAAGGCTTGTCCTCAATAATAGTGAATCTTGAATTGAAAGTGACTTGCAGATATCAGGGCTGAAATTTTCAATACTGCTTCCCCTACATGCATTGTAACTTCAGTCCGCAGTGTAAGATTTCCAAACATAGTCATGTTCAGATAAGCTCTGAGACATCTGAGAACTTGTTGAAATGCTGCTCTATGGTCACTAAAGGCATTATAAGCTGCAAAAAGAAAGACCTTTTATAGATAAAATAATTAGCACCTTTATCAAAAGAATAGAGCTCAGTGTATTCCTTGTGAAATGTCACAGTACTTGGTGCCATCATTGAATGACATGTTTGTGACTGTACTGAAATGATTCAGTCCTCTCCATGGTGGCATTTTGTCCTATTACATACCTGCTTTCAAAGAATATATGCATTTCACCAGATATTCATAAAATACATGGAATATCATTGAACTAATGCCCCATAAATACCATCTTTTAAATTTTTGAGGCCTTGGACTGCCCTAGTTTATCCTTCTTCTGTCTTTTTGGTTATTCCCAAGACTGACATAATGCCAAACAATTAAAATTAGATCACTCTAGAAGGTGGGGCACCTAACATTAAGGTTCTAAAGATATATCTAAGAATACCTTCTCTAGTTGTCTTCACATTCATACTATAGCTTTTACACCAAAATGTTGCTGTCCAATTACATACCTACCTTCAAAAAAATATCCAGATATTCATAAAATCCAAGCTATATTATTAAACCAGTGTCTTATAAAGTACTATATTATAAGTTTTTGAGGACTTGGACTATCCTAGTTAATTCCTTCTTCCTGTCTTATCAGTTATTCCCAAGAGTAACTTTCTGTTTAGTTTGCACTGGAGTAATGAACAATTAGGATTACATCACTCTAGAAGGTGGGGTAGCTAACACTAAGATTCTGAAGATATGTCTGGTATTACATTCTTTAGTTGTCTTCACATTCATACCATAGTAGCTTTTACACCAAAATGCTACTGTCCAATTGCAAGCCTACTTTTTAGAAAACATACACATTTCACCAGATATTAATGAAAGATATGTTACGGATATGGTTTCTTTGGTGAACTGTCCAAAAATAATAATAAATGGACATTCAACAGCTGCAGCAATTTTATACAGTCCCATATCTTTTGTATCTCAGCAGGAGTCCTGATTGTAAGATCCTGTGGCTGAGAACAACACTTCAAAAGTAAGTTAATAAACTCCTTTGTAAGGTTCTTATTGAGACCAGGGAGAATTCAGAAACTTCATAATCAAGTCAGGTCTGAGATGGCCTCCAGGGTCTATAATCTGAAGAAGTAGGTGTATCATTTTCTGGACTCAAAGACTGAAACTAAACTCTGAGAAGTGTTGGACTAAGTCTGGCCTATTGCTGTGGGGGTGGAATACAGTTCTGATAATTCCTGGGTCAAGTTGATAGCCAATATCAACTGTTTCTGGAAGAACTTAGTCCTCAGCAGAAGTTTCTTGGAACTTTAGAAACAGGATACATTAACTTTAAATCTGTCCAGCAGAAAACACACATTTTGAAAATTAAATGTTGTAATCTAATATTGGATGAGTCTTTAGGGTTAACTTCTGTGGATGGGACAGAACCTAGCACACCTTTAACATATACAACAGATATTTCCAAAACACACTACTTACCATGAATTTGAGTTGTTTCTTCCCATTGAACAGCCTGGGCAGAACTGGCTTGGCTAGCTTCTGATCCTGATTGTATGGACATATATAATGAGCAACTAAAGAGATGTAGAATATGTAGAATTTGATCTAAGTCATACTCGTAATTCATGTTCTTTCTTCATCTTTGCTTTACAGGCTTCAACATGTCATCCAGAGCTCCTTGAAGCTAACTTTTGCTACATTAGGGCATGTCACCTAATCAGAGCTTGATTTCTTTGACTGAATATGGGCACCAGGCTGCATAAGAAAGCATCACCTCACTAAGCAATCCCACAGTTAAAATTTTCATTCAACATCTTCTGCCTGCCAATTATATGTTGAGTCATTCATATCCAGTCTAACTTGATAAATAAAGGTACTTTAATTGCATCAATTAATGCTGTAGGTACATAATTACTTAAATGTGTCTGTCCTCCTCGCCACTCAGAATCATATCCATCAAGGTCCTTCATAGTACTTACCTGTACCTCCTCATCAAAAATTTTGCACTCTAGTCATGCAAACCTGAGCTCTTTGGATCAAGATACTTATGAATGACCATCCTCAATGAACTCATTCTCACACAACCTGTTTCCAATTTTGCCAATCCTCTTTAGCTTCTGGACAAGTCTGGCCGCTACTGTCTGTGTCTACCATCCTTCTGCGCTGTTTAACACTCTATTTCATCTCATAGACTCATACTTCTGTTTGCCAGACTGTCCATGTTTCAAGGCATACTATAATACATTTTGTGTAACACTGTAACTCAAGAAAAGTGAGTGCAAGTATTGATGTGTTTGTGCCAGTGTTTACATTTTTTTCCCTGTCTATTGACTGACTTCTGGATGGGTCGTTGTTTGTGCTCCTCTGAGGCTCATGATACCCAAAACCTTTCAGACTTTGCATTCCTATAAAAAGCAAATGAAATAAACAGAAAATTTTTTCTGATAATTTCTTCTCAGTATAAATTCAAATTAGTTATGTATGCAGTTATTCATGTTTAGAAATCTGTTTTGTTTACTGCCAATAGAGTTCAACACGAAGTAATTCTACCATTAAAAGTGAGGGTAATGAACAAGCCTGTGTTAGAGCCTCCCAAACTTAGGGGCTCATTTGGCTGGCAGTTTGAAGCTGTCTTTCAACATAATTTGAACGTCACAATGTGGAGTTTGAATTTCATGACATGTCGATGGTGAGTGATCAGGCAGATATAGAGCAGGTATGTCTGAGGGTGTGGGGATATACAAGGAATGTTGAAATAGGCTTTAAGAGAGTCGAGCACGAGTTCCAGCAGATGAGTATATTTCGGTTTGTCCTGCTACATGACGGCGGAAAGCAAGGACAATCGGATGCGGATGCATCTGTAACTACAGCTTAAATATACAAAAAATAGGGGCTATGTATCTACAATAAACAAATAAAGCGAGCTTCCAAGCTCGGCATCAAAAGACGAAATTCCAACAAGGGAAAGCAAGGAAACGACCCAAATCCCTCAATAAAAATGCCGTCTCACGCTTCTGCCATCAGTATTCCCGGTTATAAGTTGCCGGCCGCTGTAATAAGCGCGCTATAATTGGATTATAATGATGACCTCATTATAATCACGAAATCATTTTTCCGACATCCCTTCGCTCAAATTTGTCCTTCCCCTGAATCATTCTCCCGCCCTGTCATCCCGTCAAATCTTCTCGTTCCTCGCTTTCTCTCCCAAACCAACTGGTGATTCTCACTACATGTCCCGTGAACGCAAAATGCGCAAACGAAACCTGGTCCTTTAATTGCTCCAAATCACCAACATATCCTCTTTCCCATACTCGTTATCCATCTACCTCAATATCATTCAAACCTCTCCCTTCCTCATCTCTCCTCAATCGCTACGCCAACGTCTCCTCCATCGGCTTGCCGAACATATCCACTTCCTCATTCTTCCGAAATCCTTCTCGCTGCTTCCGTTCAAGCTCCAAGCCATGGCTCGGCAGTATATACTATCAAACTACCTGCGGTTTTCTTCTCGTTGCTTCCGACCCACGACTCATACAAGTATACAGGGCTACTGTCTATGGAAGAGCGAGTATTAGCCTTTCAAGGTACCTCTCATCAAAGTATATTGCGACTACATTGATCTCAAATAACCACGTTTTGGTAGTCTTGTTGTGGACGGCAGGGAGGGCGTAGTAAAGAGTTTCTACCATTTCGCACTGAGCTTAGAGGTACGTGATATCATTGGTCTTTGAAATCCTTTTTTTCAGTGTCGGGATATTCAATCCAAGATGGTGTTCTGTACGATTTATCAGAGTACGTCGTTCCGCATGTCATACCCTCTAATATTACTGACCGTCTAGAAACGCTATCCGGAAAACAACTCTCAAATTTAGAAGAAGAAGACCCGAAAAGAGTTGTCGCGATCCGTTCAGGCTAGCATCTTTTGACGAAGTTTCATCTGGAGCTCAACGAGGGACAATAGGTTGTGGTAGAGTGTGTTCTTCTTCGATTGGTCCAGTAAGCGTAATTGAATGGATGAAAGTATATGTAGTAAATGGGATCTGAGTGATTCACCAGAGGCCGGGTGGAGTTTCAGGAGATGGGTACATATGTTATGGAAGGAGGGTAGTGGGTCGGAACTGAATTCGACTTACAAGTTGAATCATTCATTGATAGATCCGTCTCTTCACCTTAGGTGTAACTGTCGAGCCCAATTTGAGTCAAAGATGAATCAGTTACCGTCAGTGTCATCTAAGAAGTGGCCCCACTTTTTAAGATGACATTTACAGTAACGATAATGGACGAGGCCTGATTAGTCCCATATTTTAGGAAGCTGTATTTGGAGAACGAGGGTTCATGGAGTAAGATACACTTGTGGCATGATAGGCTGCTTGTATGCGCAGCTGATGATGTAGGAAATAAAAGGAGAGTGAGTCAACCGTACTCGTTGAGAACAGAATAAGCTCAAAAAATCAAAGATATGGGCGTAACGGTACTTTTGTTGAAGCTAAGTAAAAAAAATAACCAATCCAATCATGTGAGCTAGGTAGACCCTTCTCCATTACCAAAATCTTTTGTACTGCGTGCGGTCGACATAACATACGATTTGAGAGATCCGAGAAGGATACTTACAGTTTGATAGATGAGTACTTAAGTGTTCCATTCATCATTTTTGGTCGTTTATAGCCTTATTAAGTACGAGGTGAACTTGGTCAGCAGTGGTCGACAACAGGTTGCAGAAGCACGAGAGTTGCAACTAGGGAGGGTTAAGTACTGCGATGATTACAGACCTAGTCGTTCACTCAGAAGACCGAGAAGGAGAGCACCAGTAACAGCCTCAACGATGAGTCACGAGATATGGCTGGAAGAGTGACGTCACTCACAGATTCCATCCTCCTCCTCACTAGCGCTTCCTTCGCTTTCCGCAGACAACCCTCTCTTGTCGAACAACAACGGACACGACTTCTGGTCAACTTTTTCGACTCTGCTAGAGATATCACAGGCTTCAATACATCAAAGGAATGGGAGGCTCTGGGCACGAGTGGTGGAAAGTTCCAATTCATGGATGTTATGAACGCGAGTGACTCTTTATCCCCACTAACTCTGAGACACGTCTCTGCCTACATTCTTTGGAGTCGTGTCGTGCCGTGCTATTTGACCTGGACAGATCTTCAACCAATAATGTGCTGGCCGAGTCACGCATTTCTCTTCCGCTAGCGCATATCTCTACCCTCGGGCAACCGTTCCAACTTAGATGTCCATATTCACACTCAAATCGCGAAGTTGATAAAAAAACTCGTCCGCCGACCTTCATGGCTGTGCAGTTTACTCGGAGCGCTGATGGTAAGCTGACGCTCGCTCACTTTCTCTCTGAGGACCTTACCTACCGATCAAAAAAAAATTCTAACCCTTTTTTTCCTGTGGTGGTTCTCTTTCAACATTGGATCGGCAGCTGTCATTAGAAGAACGAGATGGAGTCTATAGACTTCATCATTTAGCCCCGTCGTTCTTCTAATGACAGCTGCCGTGACCTAAGGCTCCAACCGTACTATCTAACTGCCGTATATATACGGTTTATACCGTATACGTATACGTATATGTATAGACCTCCATGCCCAAGTCTAGTTAGTTAGTAATTACTAGCAGAAACCCGTGCCGTTGGCACGGAGCAACATACTTTAGTATCGCATCCATGAGAGCTGTGCAGTTTATAGTATATGAAGTTAGGTAAGTTTACAATTAATTTAGTACTAAGTTCCATGGAATCTCTTGCTCAGCGTTTTGCACCTGAACCATGACGGCGTGTGCGACCGCTATTACTCCCTGAGCTTTCATCTACTTGTTCGGTAACTTCGGAGTCCTTTGAGCCTTTCTGTCGTTTGTTTGGACTTTCTTTTGAACTTTCATCATCGCAAGATTGGATGATCTCTGATGGTTGATTAGTGTCAAAATTAAAAACTTTTTTACGCTTTCCAGTTTGAGTTCGGACTTGAGCTGAACTCCTGATTAGTACAAATTGACTAAAGGATGGATTAAATAAATGGAACTCACTACTGCCTTCCGGGAGAACATTAGAACCTGAACTCCGGCCCAAAAAAGTAACTCCCTCAACGGCAACACAGAAACGGTCCACCCTCTCTTCGGGATCACCTTCACGTGGAATAACGCGAGTGATGAAACCTGAAAGCTCAAGAGAAGAATTTTGGTTTGGGACAGGCTTCGAAGAACTACCATCACGTTTCGTCTTGTACTTGGCCGAATCAGGAATCAAGGCATGCACAGGAAGTATACCTTTTCCTCCAAGAAGTCTGATATATTGCTCTGCATTGACATCGAACTCAGCATCCTTCTTGAGAACATTTTCAGCCTTTCCAATGATCTCAATCAAAGGCCGCTGTTTTGGATCATCTATCTCGACGGAATGGAGCTGATTATTGAAACTTAAAATCTTTATGCTGAGGCAGAATTCAAAAAGACAACGTACCATAATAATGTCACCAATTGCATCATATTCAGTGTCCTCAAGAACAATGCTGTCGTTGATCTCAATTTTTGGGGGCATTTTAGCAATCTAGCGAGAAATGTTAATGTAATGATTCATTCAAATACTTCGAAGAATTTTGAGATACAGTAGCAACAACTTCGTATTTCCCAACAAGAGGGAACTTCCGGTTGTCTTGGTTGAAGTATTGAAGTGCAGCAACAATTTGCTCCCCATCAGAGACATAAAGGTTTGTGTCAAATAGCAGAGATTTGCCATCAATAACACGGCCGTTAGCCAAGACGGTAAGACTGATGACTTTGGTCATGGACATGATACAGCAGTTGTGAATGTTAGAGTTGATATGCATGTAGTAGAGATGAGTATAAGATTTGTTGAGGTTGAAGAGAGCACGGTAGAGTACTTATACTCTGTCTCAGAAATGGTTAGGAAAGTTCTGATGTCATAGAAAATAGCCAGGCTGAAACCAATTAAACAAAATGTGAATTACACGTTGGAGTCGCGTCTAAGAGATGTGCACTACACAGCTCATGTGGTCGTGTTTGAAAGGGTCCGTAATATCATTTGAGGGTGGTGGTATCATGTCAAAAAGGAGCCACAGTTAGGTCTTCAACAACATGACATTTTGGCATATCGGATAAATATGTAGTGTCTGTCGGATTTTCAATGTGGATCATGAGCAATTTATCTAGTCAATGAGTACTTCAGAATACACAATATTTTTAGTTTGAGATAATGGTTCTTTCTCAGGAAGTAGAACCTTCACTCTACTACAGGAAGTAGCACGGGAGAAAGCTACATAAAGCTGACCATGCGTGAAGACCGGAACTCGTAAATCAATGCCGACATGTATTACTGATTGACCCTGAGCCTTGTTAATAGATATTGCAAAGGCGAGTCGAACTGGAAATTGGATACGTTTAATCTTGAATGAGTAGTTGGCATTTGTTCCAGATGGGGAGAGTCTGATTCGGGGAAGCATCTCCAATACTCGGTCCGATAAATGTCATAATTGCGTACGGACTCGTGTAGACCTATTGAAAAGAACGCGAGATGGCACCCAAGAGCCCTCAAGAGGATGAGTGGACAACCGACTTTGAGTTGGAGCGCACCCAGTCGCAAACCGGAGGAGTTTAGCGAGCGAAGCTGCCTCGACAGCGATATGGTGCACCAGCAATGGGAAGAGTCATCAGCACTCCCTCGCAGCATACCGCATCCTACAGAGTCGACACTAGAACAAGTTATCCTCCTTCACCACCCACAGCCACTCACTAGTACTTCGTTGTCAATGTCATCAACACCATTCCTCTGCGAGAAGCAAGAATAATACGATCGGATGAACTATCCGGTAAAAGGTCGTGAACCATAGAAATGGGGTACTATGAAGTCAATGAGCTCTTCATGCAATCCGGTGCACCCATGCAGTCGCGAATACCCACGACCTTCACTGCGTCACATGCGGAGATTGTTCTTCCATTGCCCAAAATCCAGTAACCACTGAGCAAAATATTCCACCTCTGACTTGTCCAATTCCCAGCCTCTCATCCGGCTTCAAGCTCAAAATAGACATACAATCTCCATAGAATACATTTGGCCAACAACACATTCACAATGTCCTCTCGAGGCGGACTCTCAGAACCACCGAGAAAATCTGCTGAAAATATCCACCAAATAAACAAAGACAACACCCCCTAAACAGCAAGTTGCTGTTCCGAAGATCACGTTCAGCATCCGCTCCAAAGACAGCTGATGCTGTAATACTTTAGCAAAACATACCGTATATTGTCACCACGGCTTTTGCAAAAGTACCGACAGTGTATAAGCACCAGTCAGAAAGCCCGGGGACGGGCTCGTTTAGCTATCGGCAACCTGGCACGGAGGTCAAAAGCTTTGTAATACCGTCGGTTATCTCGGCCTATATCTCTAAGCACGGCATCTCACTCAAATATTCATAAGGTGCAACTTTTGCAAAAGTAGACCATACTTATCCACTCTCAGCAAATAACGTATTTTTGCAAAAACAACCGTATTTTATAAGTGTCGGCGCACTTTTGCTAAAGTATTCGACAAGGTACATGGTAGTTAAAATGATATAAAAAAACAACGGACCGGCATGCTATCAAGAACGGGAGGACGACGAGGGCTGAGAGGACGATGAGGGCTTCGACGAAGGCTAAGAGGAGCGGGGTTTCTTTGCAGTGTGACGATTGAGTCTGCATGCATGAGATCCCTTCGACGCTCTGCTATCGGGTCATCGCAGAATTCCGCAATAAGACCTCCATCCGCAACATCTTAGTCCATCTCTTGCAGCAGGCTTTGGCCGTATAAATGCACCTCCACTCCCTCAACCTCTACAAAATCCACCTCCATTAGCAACCACCACCTCAAACAGGCCACAATGCTGTAGAGACCATTGTTCCCAGGCATCACAAGACCTCCCCAGCTTCCCCCTATCTCCCTCTTCCAATCCCTGTCCTCCAACTCCTTACTGTCCTTCTCAAGTTTCCTCCAGTCTGGCATCAGCTCATTCCACCAAGCAACCAGCTGGACTTGGAACTCTGCAGGGGTCAGAGAAGGAAGAGGAGCTGGGATGCGGTCAGCCCTTCCTCTTTGTACCCCAATTGTGTATACAAAGGGGCCTTGAGCAGCACGTGCTAGAGACCTTTCAGAGGGCTCTTGAAACCATAGAGTGCCTCCAAAGACATCAGAGCGTCGACGACATCCTTCCAATCATCTCCAACAACATCCGGAGCCCGAAGATACTGCTCCATCTCCTGCACCCATCGGAATCGAACCACCCTCTCCCGACTGACAGGGTAACGTGACTGAGCCAATGACGCGTATGGTCGCTTATTGGAAGAGCCGGCAACAGGCTCAGTCACGTGAGCAGCGGGAACAGGGCAACAGGGGCTTCGTCAACAGGGGCTTCGTCAACAGGGGCTTCATCATCGGCAGCAGCAGTTTGAGGAACCTCAAGAGTTGTGATTGGAGGAACATCGATGGTTTCAATCTGAGGAAGGTCGAGAGTAGCGTTTTCCGGCACATCGACAACAGCAGGGACAGGAGTAGTCGCTTTGGAAATAACAGGAGGAGTCTCAGGAACAGGTGTAGAGACAGGAGCAGCAGGAACAAGAGGGGCAGCAGGAACAGGAGGAGCATGAATAGGAGCTGATGGAGGTGGAGGTGGGCTGGAGACAGGCTCATTCCCAATACCAGGGCACCTGAATAGATTTGTTTAATGGGGTTGACTTTTGCAAAAGCTGATGGGTACTTACGTTGCCAGGATCGCACCATTCAAACGCAATACCTTCCCTTCCAGCATGTCAGGATCGAAGACTACCTTCTCCATGACATGCGCCAATGCTCTATAAAGAGCTTCCGTACCCTTCTTTCCTCCCTTGACCAACCGGGCATTGTACTCTTCTTGGGTTTCCATCGACCGCTTTTGCAAAAGTGTGTCCAAGATCCCGTTCCAAGTTTCCCATGCGTCGCGAGTCGACATATCCTCCCCCCACGGTTCTTCCCGATACAACGCTGCCAGGGGGTCATCATCTTGTGGTTGTTCCAGGGAGGGAGGGAGCTTGAGTACAAGGCTGTGGAGAATCCTCATACATTCTGGGGCATTAGTTGGGAGTGGAAGGATAGCGGCAGAAGAGTGGGCAGAAGAGTGGGCAGGTTCATCTACGACCATGGCATCCTCATCATGGCCAACGTCCTGGGCACCGCTTCCACTTGGTCCTGCTCTAGACGGAGGTTTGTTGATTACCACCGCATCCATCCTCAACCTCGTAGACCTCCGGGTTTGCTGGGTTTCCTTCGCTACTGCCTTCTCCTTCCCCTTCTTCTCCTTCTTCTCCTTTTCCGTCTCCTTCTTCTCCTTTGCCGTCCCCTTCTTCCCCTTCTTCTTCGACTTCGGCAACGAATCCTCCAGCTCACCCATCACCCTCGGCAAATCAACCTGCCTCATTAAACCCCGGTTCCGGGCATCAATGTTAGCCCGTTCAAAGTCATCTTTCCCCATCTGGCTTAATTCCCGCATCTTCCTTCGGCGTTCACGGTCCGACATGGTATCCAGTTCCTCCTGCATTGCCGGCAGAATCCTCCTCCCCCTCTTCAATTTTGGTGTGGTCGGCGGCGTTTTCTCGACTTCACGCTCCTCTTCTTCTTCCTGGTCCTCGTCATCTGTCTCGGTCTGAAACCCGTCCGCCGACTCCTCACCTGACCCTTCTGAACTTTCGGCCTCGTCTTCTTCCTCTGAACCTCGTCCCTTCGTCTTGCGTTTTCTTGATGGCCCTGCCTTCTGTTTTCCCTTGTCCTTCTTGCCTTGAGGTTGTCGTGTGCCATCATTACCGCCGCTGCCATCGTCGTTGGTCTCAGCAGAGGGGATGACAGGATTGGGGACAGCGTCTACAGTTTCAGGACTGTAACGACCATGGGTTGGAGGTTCAGCCTCAAGTCCTGTTTTGAAGCTAAGTGGGTATAGTTGTTTTCAGGAATAGAAGACGTACCTTTGCGGAGCCTGGAACAAGCTCTAAAAAACTCCGCAAACGACTTGACGTGTTGCATTCTGAAGCCGGTAGGGTCCCACTCGTGGAAACGTTGAGGATTGGAACCGGGCGTTGTACCTATCTGCACACTTTTGCAAAAGCGGTCGGTAAGATGCGATGCAAACTTTTGCAAAAGTAAGTGACAACGTACCTGGAGGTAAAAATCCTATCATCGTCTTCTGGATTTGGGTCCTCACCCATGATGACAACGGAGATGTAGGTACCTGTTGCTTTACCGAACCCCGTAAGGATGTTTTGGAGGAGGGAGCCCATCTGCACTCTTCGTCTGGAATTAAAAATCATTAGCCAGGTAACATATCAAGTCTGAATGGGACCAACCTTTGCAAAAGCTCGACATCCGATACATCGAAGATGCCAGTTTCCAACCTCCTCTCATACTCCACCACTTCCGCTCGGTATTCCTCTTCCGCTTCCTTTTTGATCCTCTCCCGCACCTCCTCACTTTCCTCCTCAAACATGTGTCGAACAAGAGCGGTATAGGTCTTCAACTGCTCGGGGTGGCCTCCACCAATTTCCGGATGTTCTTCCTTGAAAGCGGCAGCGATCTTGTCCCTGAAATCGGGGTGCCTTTGGTAGAACTTGAAGTCGATTGGGTAGCGGGGATGGACACCGACAGCTTGATCGTTGAGGGTTTGGATGAACCCCTCCATGTCGCTCTGCCTGTTTGCCTTCTCTTTAGTACTTCGAGTCGAAAACCATCGTTTAATTTTCTAATAGATAAAATAAGACTATAAGAATGCTGAGCTTTTGCAAAAGTAGGTAAAAACTCACCTCCGTGTCAGCTGCCCTAGCCAACAAGACGTTTTCTTCTTCTGTCCGCTGGAGCTTGCCTCCCCTCTTCTTTGGCTTGACGGCTGCTGCCTTTTCCTTGACTTTCACCTTTTCCCTCTCACTAGCCTTAGAGGTAGACGCAGCGGGGACATTTGACGGACCAGCGGGGGCATTAGACGGACCAGCGGGGGCATTAGACGGACCAGCGGGGGCATCAGACGAACCAGCAGGGACATTAGATGGACCGGCGGGTGTAGATGGATCGGTGGGTGCTATGGAGATCTGGTTGGAGGCTTCGATAGAAGCGTTGGGTTCTTTGGTGGCAGTGCTAGACGCGTCTGTGGCGATTTGATTGGTCGTGTCACCGGTACCAGAGTCGACTTTTGGTGCAGACTCCGCAGGGTTGCGTTCTTTGTCGCTGTCATCGTCTTCTTCGCTGTCGTCGTCATCTACCGGTACCCTAATCTTCGATCCCTGCTCAATACCATGCCTCCTCTTGATTTCCTCAACCTCTTCAACCTCCTCCTGAGTGAGCTGTCTCGAGTAAGTAGTATCCCAATCTCCCCAAAACTCTGACCAGAATCCCTGACGATTACCACTTGACTGGTAGTATCTCGGGAAATACGATTCGAGGAGTTCCAACGGACCACCCAGAAAGTAGCCAGGGTTTCCTCTCTTCTTCGGAACGGCTTTTCCTCGTCGTCGAGTCCGTCGATTTCGTGCAGCGCGTTGAGATCTTGGCATTGAGAAAAGGTCGAGTTTTGCAAAAGTTGTCGAGCAAGTAGGTGGTCGAGTGGCTTTTGCAAAACAGACGTGTGCTTGTCACATGTGATTGTTTTTGGCAGGGTCATGTGACAAAAATAGCCGCGTTCGACTTCTGTCGCCGACTATCGAAGGGCAGCAATCCAATGTCGAGTGAGTTTTCTTTTTTGGAGCAGCCTCACCACTCTGTAAACAGTAGATCCGCTCAGTTCTCGGTCCCGGGCACGCGTTGTGATCGCTGTTACTATAGAGTAGGTTGTAGGCTGCTCCTTTCTTTGCCTCATCCCTCAAATACTGAACGCCGCTTCCTTCTACATCCTTTTAGAGAATGAATCAACTTTATTTAGAAAGGTGAGGTTATTCAAGCTAGAATGGCTATTTAACTTATTGTCATCTTGAAATTTAGACCCGTTCTGGCAATACGTTTGCGGCTTGGGATGGCTCGGCTATCTCAGTCTCTGCTGAATTTAATCTTGCAGAGACCGTCGCATCTGCTCAAATTCCATCGCTAAAAACATTGGATGATATACAGGATCTTCCCCCATTGGATTCGAACGATGCGGCATCCGACTCCTCCAATCTCTCCAGCCTACCACCATCACGGGTACCAACCCCAACACCCTCATCTTCCTCCCTATCTTCCCTCCCCCCATCTCCAGAAAGTGCAGGAACAAACAAAACCAAGAGAAAGAGAAGGACTCGAAGAGGCAAGAAAGGCAAGGACCCGGCTTCCCTCAATCCAGCAGCTGCACCGGATGCACCAAAAAAATCAACTGTAAGAAGCCACGTCTCACGCAAAAAGAAGCGGTTTCAGGTCAGGGAGGAGCTAGGACCATCTGGGTATAAGGCTCGAGCCTCGGTGGGTGAGCGGATATTAAACAACCCCTCAACCATCACAGCCGACTTTGACAGCTATCGGATGCTGGGGGATACTTCTGGGTATCTCACTAAACCCAGTAGAATTAATAAGGGCTCGGAGTCTTCTGCTCCTACAAAAGAATGGACGGTGGAGGAGCTCTGTGGGGAGGGAGGTCTAGGCTTCAAGCTGGTCTCTGTGGAGGAGAGGTATGTTTCCGCGTACTTTTGCAAAAACGACCCTCACTTTTGCAAAAGCTCTGGTCCAATGCCGCTTATTGACAGGAACAACATCATTTTTGGCTGTGTTGCCCCTCCTCCCAATGAGAGCCAGAACTCGGGTGAATGGATCCACCAAGTTAATGAGGAAGCGATTGCAGCCCTGGAGCGAGAGCGGGATGGGTTCGACCTTGAGTTGCCGGCAAGGTCTGATGAAAAGGGGAACGTTAGGCGAACGAGGAGGGCTGGTTTATCTTTCAAGCCGACTGAAAAGAATCATCGGAGGGGTACTTATTTTGCCAAAGCCGATGGGGTTTCTGCAGGCGGGGGCCAGGCTGTGAGTGTGATTCCGTCAGTATCTATGAAATCGTTAAGATCTTCCCTAGCATCCTAAGCGAATTTATCATTCAAAAAAGACGGCAGCCGCTCTCAACCGACTCCGCCATGAACGCGCGTTCATAAAAGTAGCTGGCCATGCCTCTGCCGTATTTGCCCATTGGTCCCCGAAACTGTTCAACTATTATGGGGAGGTTATGGACAAACTGAAGGCTAACGACCCATCTCTGACCTTCAACTTTCCAAATTCCATATTTGCCTGCTGTACTTACAACCTTGGCCCTCGAACTATAGCTGTTGAGCACCTTGACCACCTCAACTACATCTATGGGTGGTGTTCGATTACTAGCTTTGGTCGTTTTAATTATAAGAAAGGTGGCCATTTGATTCTGTGGGATCTAAAGCTAGTGATAGAATTTCCCCCTTGCTGGACCATTTTAATTCCCTCCTCGTATCTCATTCATTCAAATACATGTATTAGCCTGGAGGAGACAAGATACTCATTCACCCAGTACACAGCTGGGGCACTATTTCGATATGTTGATGATGGATTCAGGATGCGAACAGAAATGGAGGACGATATTAGAAAAGAAGCTCAGGCGATGCAGCGAGATAGGATTCAAGAGGATTTGAATATCTACTCTACTTTAGATGACTTAAAATTCCTGTACAATATTTAAGCAAATCGATATCACCTTTCTCTATAATTTTTGGAATCTAAGTTTATCTTTTAAAA
>ML180159.1:0-25691 GCA_004369135.1 Dendrothele bispora CBS 962.96 | reverse complement strand
TGTCAAAGTGACAACTCACATTGTACCGTGATATGGACACCATCCCAGAACATGCTGGTATCCTCAAACAGTGACATATCCACCGTAGTGGTGTCCTCCCAATCCGTCCAGTTAGACCAGGTCTGGCCAAAGTTCATCGTATAACGGAACTTGTCAGCTCCGTAAGCAGAATGGGTAAACACGTAGTTGCCATCAGTTTGAGTAAGTGCAGTTGCGTTGTAGTCGTTCTCTGGGAAAACCATGACGTTCCAAGATGCACCCTTTCTTAGGAGCAAATGATCTCTGGCCTATACGAGGTGAGCTTGAGTAGCAATCGTCTTAAAAAAAAAAAGAAACATACCCCAGTAGAATTACCCCCTGAACTCTGTGGGTTGTCGACAATGATCGTTAAGACACCATCGGCAAAGTTGGTCAACGTAGCATTCCAGGCCCAAGCAGTTTGCGAAACACCCTGGACGTTACCAGTATCAGGACTCGCCTTCTCTCCACATTGAACATTAGTAATGGAGGGAGAACCAGAAGCTTTGCCAGAAGAAGACATATTGAACGTGATCGAATTCGTGACACTATCGCAGTTCATCTCGATGTTGAATTCTAAAGAAATGTCCACAGTAGTGGCGTTGACATCGCCGGGGTTGACCAAAAGTCGATGATCGTGACCGGGGACAAATTTAGTGAGAGCAGATGGTGGCTCAACCCACTGATCTACGGGGACGAGTGCTTTGAAACCGTAACCAGCCATGGTAACCGAGCCGAGGCATCCAAACCAAGGAGCTTTATCATCATTGTTGAAAGACGACTCCGAGTCCTCAAGTTGATAAGTCTCATAAGGTGCAAACAGGTTGCGCACAGTGGTACCCGACTGGAAGGGAGACGAAATCCACGAACGGCTTGTACAGGGTTCGGTCCAAGTATGAGTGTCGTTCTCGTTGGTAAAGAGCAGCCAAATCTGATCTTGGAATCTGCCGCCTACAGTCTGTACGTCAGGGATCGCAGAACGTGAGATAGACCAGAGACCCATTTCCGTAGGTGTGTGATTAGAACCAGGACGGTCGATAAATTCGGTCCAGTTTCCACGTTGGACGAGATTGAATCCATCTTGAAGCGAGCCGTACACCGTACGAAGATAGTTGAACTGTGAAAAGAGTCGCCTGGAATCTGTGGTAGGATCGAAATGATCTAACGCGTTCCACTCGTCATGGCAGCCCAAAGCACCCTTGTCAAGAGGCATGTTGAAATACTGGTCCGAACCGAGCTTGTAGCAACCATGGCGTTTCCAAGCCTGATTACTGGTCATAGCTTGACGTCTAGGTGCAAGAAGTTGTCAGTAAGTTATTAAAAATGATATCCTTCTCTGCAGGATGATCCTCACCCGTAAAGATAGTTACTGGCTCCCGTATCGTACGTGTAGATGTTCTGTTCTTCCCCGTAGAAGTACTAGATGTAAAGATTAAGTGGCCAGTGCGAAGGAATGAAGGGATGGTCAACTGACCAGAGGAATACCCGGCATAACCAACGAAGCCATGAACGTCGCCAGAGCGCTACGCTGGGTTCCATTTGACAAGCTAGGCCAACGGAAAACATCAAAGTTACTGGTACCATACATGTGCCTTGGGTCGAGATGACCAGTTTGGCCATTCACAAAATCGTTGGTCACAAACATCTGGTTCCAGGCGGTGACAAAGTTGGTGTCGACGTCATAGGCGACTGCAAGGTTACCATCCATGCCCAGGAATCGCGACAAAGAACGGTAAAACGAGTAGTGGAAGGCTACACCATCCAATGCATTGAGGCCTTTCTCACGCATGAAGTACTGGTCATCGTCAGAGGTGACATTGGCAGCGGGTAGGAAACCGGGAGGAAGCATGGTAGGTGTACGGCCACGTCCGCTGTAAAGTATTCAAGTCAGTCAAAAACTCGCATATCAATACACACACAAGACATACAGGTATATGGAACCAAAGTTGTTACCACCAGTAACTTCACCGGGGATGTAAAAGTTCTTCTTGCCAAGCTTGGATGCACATTCACGAGTGGAAGAAGCCCAATTAGCGAGTGCGTCGACAGTGACTTGCGTGGCTTTATCGATACGTATAGCATCAATATCAAGGGCAGTGATAGCCATGCAAGAAAAGGTCGTCAGTTTATCCATAACGCTAGGCTTCCATTCTCTCAGACGATCTTGGACGGAAGCGAACTTGGACAGCTGACGTTGCCAGTCAGGGTGGACACCAAAAGCTTCCATATCACCATATTGGTCAAAGTCTGAAGTCAGACAACCGTTGGTTTCGATCGTAATTGGATCTCCACTATCTAGCCAAAAGTCGGGCATTTTGCAAGACGCATTCCGCTCGTTCGCGATCTTTGAAACAAGTGATCGATAAGCAAGTCCGAAGAAAGAAAGAAAAAAAGATAGGTTACATTAAAATCGGCGTATGTAGTGAAGTTCCATGGGGCGTAGTTGGGAAGTTTCCATGCAGCGCCGTACTCGTCCAGACTGAAGGGTGTACTCGTGTTGAGATGTCTAGAAGTATAGAAAATTAAAATTCCGTTCGAGGTGCAACCGATCAAAGTCACTTGCCCTTCAAAACCAACCAAGTCTGCCATGGTACCGACTGTGAAATCAGCCATGAGATACATGCCGCGCGCGTGAATTGCGTCAATAGTCTCAACCCAGTCGTTCAGAGTGCCCCAGTGAGGGTCGAGAACGGTAAAGTCGAGAGGAGAGTAACCTGAGGATCGGAGCGGTAAGTTCGGAAGTATATGGAAGTAAGAGAAAGAGGGAAGGAAAGATAGAACTGACTGTCGGCCTGCCACAACATGTTGAGGAAGGGAGTACCAGCAATGAAGATGACCTTTGCACCCATGCCTTGAATGTAGTCGAGCTTGGAGACGAGACCTTTGAGATCGCCGCCATACCGGAGCTGGGTCTCGCGATAGTCGTTTTCAAACATGGTGCCGAAGTAGTCGTTGTTGGCGGGGTCGCCATCTGCGAACTTGTCTAGGAGGAGATTGTATACAGGGAGGGCTCGCCAGTTGTCGGGGGAAGGGGTGTAGGTGGTGTTGCTACGGGTGGTAGAATACTGGGTTGGGTCTGTCGCATCTTTGTTGGTGTTGAGGTTGTATTCGACGAGATCGTCTCTATATGGAGAGGCAGAAACAAAGAAAGAGAGGAAGGGAAGAAAAGCAAGGGCGGAAGACCACCGCATTGCGAAAGAGAGGAAAAGAAAGACAGAGATACAGGGTGGCGAGGCCGAGGCAGACTATGTAATATTTAAAAAGACGGGGACGGCCACGCCGGCATTCGGAAGCCGCATAACGCGTGG
The DNA here is from genome assembly GCA_004369135.1 of Dendrothele bispora CBS 962.96. Lineage (NCBI taxonomy): Eukaryota > Fungi > Basidiomycota > Agaricomycetes > Agaricales > Dendrothele > Dendrothele bispora. The sequence continues at coordinate 22,365 of ML180159.1, read as the reverse complement.
CTCATGCGGGATCACCGAGTGTGCCTTGCAAATATTATTATTAATAGAAACAATCATTCCAGCAGGGCCAAAAGAACAAGATAAGTACGTCCAGAGCAGTGTCTGTCGACGTCCAGCAAGCGCGTTCCTGCGACGGACACCGACGCGACACCGGGCGCTGAGCAGCATATAGATTACAGACAGATAGATATGTATGTCTGTACTTAGTACTTACTTGCAACTGGTGGAGGTGCATCTCCAGGCAACGGCATCACGTGCATCCCTAGTCTTTCCTTGATCTCCAAGTCTCGTATACCGTGCAGGCCGTCAATGGCTGCAGTTGTCCTCAATGGCCACAATCCCGACTCTTCAGACTCGCCCCCGAAGCCTTCTTCTCCCGCCTCTCCTTCGTTCCACTCCCCCCAACCCCTTCCTCGCTCTCTAATAAACGGTATACGCGGCCAAACCTCCCCCTTCCCCACCACTCCCACCTCCAGCGCCATGAGCAGCTTCTTCGACCCTCCTCCCGGTATCTCTTTTCTCGACTTCATTCGCTCTTGGTCCGACAGCCATGTCGCCCGTTGGCTCGCAGACATCAAGTGCGCAAACCATGCCGCTTCATTTCGGGAAAACGATATCCGTGGAGACATTTTATTGGAGCTGGATCAACTGACGCTACAGGAAATGGGCATCACCAGTATCGGGGACAGGTTAAGGATTCTAAATGCAGTCAAGACTCTGAGGCAACGAGTGGCATCAAGGCCTGTCGAACCCATCAAGCCTCCAAGGCTAAATACTGCAGATGACTACCTCCCTGGTATTGGCGCTGAGGAACTCCCAGAGGTGTCCCCCGCGACGCGTCGTCGGAATGGACGACCCGCACCCTTACATCTCCCACCAGCCTCGACCAATATCCGTGCAGAACAACAACCAGATTCTGCCAGAGTCAAACCCGGCTCCGTTACCGTTCGGCCCCTTCCTCCGATTGCAACCCCTTCATCTAATGCCAGTGATAATGCCCATACCCCCGGTTTACGTTCCAACCTCCCACCACTTCCGCCCCATCCCAGTTACCAACCTCCCCAGCCTCCTTCAGGTCGTCAACCTGTCCGAAGCGGGCGTCGAACACCAACTCAAAACGATAATCCTCCAGCCTACACTGCTCAAGCTCTTCCCCCTGCTCCTCCTCGAGATCTCCTAACTCCTTCATCTGCAGGATGGTCGGGCGGCTATCATCTCCCAGTTGATCCCCGTCCCGGCAATCTAGGCGGTGGAAAACCACCACAGCCCACTTCCCGTTCTACCTCACCTCTCCCTCCTAATCCTACTCGTCCTAAAGCTATAACCAGTAATAGTACCGGCAATCTCCACGGCCGTAATGGTTCTAATGGATCCAGTCCTAACAAACGTAGTGGCTCTGGTCATCCTTACGCAAACGCCCTTCAACCTCCTACTTCCCAACGTTCAGATTTGTCTCCTATTCAAGAGCAATTTGCTGGCCAACACAGTGCAACTTCCGCTTCGGGCACCCCATCTCCTCCATCACAATACCCCGTTTCCACCCCACGCAATCAATTTACTTCTAATACTCCCTCTCATAGTAACGCCCCCTCCTTAGATGATCTCCGACGCAAATTGGTTAAATTCTTCCTTCCCGATGAAGGTCTTAGCTTCACCATTGACGCCGACACCTGTGGTGGTGGGGTAGAAATCATTGAAAGAGTGTTGAAAAAAGTTGACAAGGGTGGTTCGAGATTCACTGACGTCGATGGCTCTATGGACCACGTTCGATCTGAAGACGGTGGACTCAGTGTTGACGGTTGGGGTGTCTATCTCAACGAAGGAGGTAAGTTCCATTATTCTTTTTTTGGCTTGATTAAACGCCCCGATAATTTACGCTTTGACCTACAGCCGAACATCCACTTAGCGAAGCCGAGTTGTTGTCGGTTTGCCATGCACCTTTAGAGTACTCTCCTCGAGAGAATCCATTAATATTGCGAAAAATATCTCGCATGCGCCGTGACGGAAGCACTTCGCCCCTCGGACCCTCCAAATTCCCCAGTGCCAGCTCCCGAAGCATGAGCAACAACACCAAACGAGCCAGTTCCATCAGTGTCCTCAGTGGACTCGGTGTTCGTGATCCTGAACGTGCTCTAGATCCTCCATCACCGACCTCAGCCTCAGGCCGAGCCAGCCCCGTCGTCTCTGGCCGTCTCAGCCCATCGTCTGCTCAAACCTCCTCCAAACGACCCTCCAAACTACGCAACTTCTTCGGTCAACGACCTCCTAGCGAACTCATCACCAATCACTTGACAGAGTTCTTCCCTAACACTGAGAAGAAAGTTTTGCGTACAGCGAGACATAGTATGATGTCTCGTAACCATCCTAATAAACGGGACAGCGCGGCCTCTTGGATACCCCCCTTACCTTCGAGGTTTAGTAGTAGCACTCAGGGCTCTGCGACACGAACGTCCAATTCTCCTACGAGGACGTCGTTCTCTTCTCTCGCTCCTCCTCCGCTCCCCGAAAAGCCGGATCAAATGTCATCCGATGCGGCTTCTATCGTCTCGGAAGAAATTCCTAGAATGTCTTTATCTACAGAAGACGGCCGTTCCGTCGAGCTCGACGTCGATGGGGATCAACAAATCGACAAACGTTCTATTTCTTCTCGTCCGGAACTTTTACCACCCATTCCTTTCCCTACCGAATCCCTTTCAGAGACTTTGGAGAGTATAACTGGCGGTGAAGTTGGAGGAGCTGGAGGAGTTGGTGCACGCGTTTCAAGAGCATCTTCTACCGCATCTAGAATCTCTCGTCGATTAAGTTACATGACTGAACTACGAAGCAAACGCGATAGGTCTGATACAGCTAGTCTTATGACCGTTGATGAAATAACGAAAGAAGTCGAGAGTAGGAGGGAGAGTAAGAGACAGAGCTTGGCTATGTATCCTGCAAACTCTTTGGACGCTGAGGAGTGGACGGACGTGGGTCAGGAAGATCCAGAATCGTCGACACTGCAAGAGTCATCAGAGGGAGAAGACGAGGATGAGGAAGATGTGTCTGGAGAGGATGATACGTTGAATGATGAAGATGAACTGGTGGAGGATTACGCAAGTAACGAAGAGATGGATGGAGGAGGTGCCAGGAAAAAATGTGAGTATTTTCGAAGCACATCGTCTTCTTCTCGTGTGTTCGTATACGTGTCCATTTTACTAACTTTATTTGGTTTAGCTGGAAATAAGTGGATCAAGGGTGCACTCATCGGCGCTGGTTCGTTTGGAAAAGTGTATCTTGGAATGGATGCTTCGACAGGAACTCTTATGGCTGTAAAACAAGTGGAACTTCCAACTGGATCTGCGCCTAACCTCGAGCGTAAGAAAAGCATGCTCAGTGCTCTTGAACGTGAGATTGAGTTTCTGCAAAACTTGCAACACGAAAACATTGTCCAGTATCTCTGTACGTGGTCTCTTCTTCCTCTAGAATGCAAATGACGGCATATTGACAACAAACTCTTTTTGACAACAAACACGGTTCTTGTAAATTCTATTCATCTAGATTCTTCTTTGGAAGACGATTGTTTGAACATTTTCTTGGAATATGTTCCCGGAGGATCCGTCACGGCTCTCTTACGCAACTATGGTGCATTCGAAGAGGTCCTTGTCAGCAATTTTGTTCGTCAAATTCTACAGGGTCTGAGTTATCTCCACGAGCGCGGGATCATTCACAGAGACATCAAGGGTGCCAACATTCTCGTAGACAACAAGGGTGGTGTCAAAATTTCTGACTTCGGTATCTCGAAAAAAGTTGACGTCCGTAAGTGTCGTATCAGTGACTCTTGTCATAAAAACTGGCTAGTAACTGACAGATCAATACTACAGAGGCGCTCAGTGGAAATCGCGCTCATAGGCCCTCCCTTCAAGGTTCCGTGTTTTGGATGGCTCCTGAAGTCGTCAAACAAAGTGGCCACACACAGAAGGCTGATATCTGGAGTGTTGGCTGTTTGGTCGTGGAGATGTTGACTGGAGAACATCCGTGGGCCCAACTAACTCAAATGCAGGCTATTTTCAAGGTTAGTTCCATTCGATCCATGATTAACGCTCCTTCTTGCATGATATTCAAGGGTCCTGGTGTATACTGATGTACGATTCTTCTGTAGATCGGTTCATCGGCAAAGCCCACCATCCCCGCGGACGTCTCCGCCGAGGCTCAAGATTTCCTCGCTCGTACTTTCGAGACCAATCACGAAGCTAGACCCTCCGCTTCAGAGCTGTTAGAACATCCATTCATCTCGCGAAGATCCGAGTGATCGTTCTTTTCTTTCGTTTTCTTGTTTCGTTTATGCTTTCTAGTCCCATCTTGTGTTTTATCTATAAGTATCACCATATCCCATTCCTCCTGTGTACTGAATAGAATAGTTGTTCGCGGCAATCTGTATGATAATCCAAGTGGTCTATTTTGTTTTCTTTTTTCTCAGTCATGGCATCTGGGGACTAACTTATGTGTTTTGAATGTCTTTTTTTATGTACATACGCGTACGGTTATGCTATGTCGTCCACTCGTTCGTTCGTTCATCCATCATCATCATCTCGCGCCTTGCGTTTTTGATTACTCGTACCTGTGGCCCTTGTTCCAGGACCCCAGTTACGTGGAGTTTCCTGATACCGTACTAACTTGACCTTTGAAGACGCAGTGACGGAGTCAGGGTGATGTTTGAAGTTGGCTTCGGATCTAGAACGATTTCAGTAACCCCAAAACAACGGCCAAGATTTGTGATCGCGATGCATCCACCAACCTAGGTTCTTTGGCCAAGAGACGCCGAGCTGGCGATTTGTCTGAAACGTTTTTGATGGGATTTCTTTTTACCCAGCAACGAAAGATATCGTAGATATCTTGACGAGAACCCGTCGTCTTTAGAGACCCAGCACTGGCATGGGAACGTGATATTTTGTGGCCGGCGTGTAAGAGAGCAGAACTGGAGAAAACAAGAATAATCAATAAATGAAGACGGTACAAACAGATAATAACCCACGCCAGATCATCCAGAGATGGAGTAATACAGTGGAAAAAGCTTGAGACTTTACCGGACGTGAAATAGAAAGGAACGTGTAATTCCTATTCACCTTGAGCAGAAAGTTCAATAATAAAAGGCAATAATCAACCTTACCTCTTTCGCCACAGTAAGCATGCCCTTCATCCGAACCGCTGTACCATAGTGCTCTGAATGACTCTCCGTATGCGACAAAACTTGAGAAACAAAATCAGTGTCGTGAATCGGTCCAGACCACATAGGACCAGCAACCTATAAGATTCCGTTAGATTGGACGCAAAGAGCAGATAAAAAGTACTTGCATGCAGCGCGGAATCGCATTCGGGACACTTGTCACCTACTGGAGGCCCCGGGGTCGTTTTCGGGTATGAGTTGACATTGCCATTGTCAGATTTTTTTTCTAGCATTCGTCCCAAAGGCTGCTCATAAAAGGCCTGACAACAGGTGCAAATGTAAAACATTGATGTCTTTCTGTCGTCCAGCCTCCTCAGTAGATGTTACAGCCAAAGGAAGCGACTTCACTTACAACATAGCCTTTTTCACTTGCGCCGGAGAAGAGTTGACTCGGATGAAAAGGCGCACGTAGAAATCGATCGACAATGACAGTAACGGCTCAATGTACCGCCCGTATCTAGAGGCCGAAGTCGATACAGCATGTAGGACCAGTCGTAAAGCCTAAAGATGAAGCAAAAAGGAACTCAGAAAGAGATGAAAAGGAAGAGAATGTCCTGACCGCTTCATGACAATATTCGCCTTTGACTGGAACGCCGCCGTAATTTGACAAACTAACGCACATTTTACTTCTGTCTCAGTAGACATGACTATTTTGGCACACCCACCATTTTTCCGGGTAGTTGTTCGTCCCGAGAACCGTCATATCCGTACATGTTATACAGAGTAGACCTAAAAAATTTGCTCATGAAAAGACGGATGCATCCAACTTAGAGCGACATATGTACCGCCATCATTCACAGACTGAATAGCAGCATCGATAAAGGGAGCTGCAGTACCATAAGGATCAAGATCCACTACGTCCACACGATTGTTGCGGTGGTTATACATTAAGGTACTGACAAGGCTTTGAGTTTCGAACTAGGTCAAAAACAATCTGAATACACACCAAGCATCGCCTTCATTGACCCGGATTTTATCGTGTGCTTTGTTGTCTGAGTTTGAAGTCGAACTTTGCGGTATCGATGGGTCGGGCCCTAGGCCGTTGAAATGAATATTCCTTCTTATGGCTGCAGCAGCTGCTGGAGAAAGGTCGTTGGCTATGACGTATCTAGAGAAACAAAGGGTTATTCTCGATATTTTATTTTGACTGGTAAATATGTACGAACTTGACCAATGGAATCTCCTTTGCATAACGGATTGAACGAAGGCCAGTCGCTGACAGGGCTTCCAAGATGACGACTTTGTTCGGATGTCTCTGTACATCAGATAAATTCCTAGTTCAATGACCAAAGTAACACAAAAGAAGATAAGTATAATACTTTTTCGGGTTCTTGAGGTTTCTCTTGATTCTCCCCATCGCCTTGTTCGCCACTTTCTTCGGTAGTAGTGCCAACCCCTGCTGCTTCGGAATCTTTCATTACTTGTATACATCAACGGGAGATGCGCAGACATAGAGAGATAATAAACACACCCTTCTGGCGTTTCCTTGCATGCTGACCATCCATTTTTGACCGTTTCTTCTCTTTGGCTTTGATCCAACGTGTTTCCTTTTCCTTGTCAAGCTCTTCACTCCATACCCTTATACATGCAACACTTAGATCTCTATTGAACTCTTGCACCGGATTCAAGAAAGCTTCGTTTGAAGAAAGGAGTATGTGTGCACTGTTCTCAGTGTGTAAATTGAAGCCCTCGGGAACTGCAACGGTGAACTGAGTAGACATTTTCGAGCGACACAACGGGTGCGGTGCACAATATTTTAGGCGCAGAGGCCGGAAAAAAGATCGTAAGAAAAAAGCTTCGACAGACAGCGTCACTGAGACTGGCCTCTTGAGCGGAGAAAGTAAAATGATGCTATCACATGACCGTCTTTGAAAACTTTGATCTACTACAGGACCCGTGATTATCCTATCAGAGGTTTGATCTGAAAATTCACGTTATGAAAAAATTTGTCCGAACTTTTTTGAGCGACCCCTTCCCAAACCTCAGCCAAAAAAAAAATGTCCGAACTTTCGATCAAACATATAACTGTCCATTTTTGCCTTTGTATAGTGCTGTTAGTCTCGTACCCATCCGCCTAGTATCGCTCGCCCACTCGGACAAGTCCGGCGGAGTTTGAAAATCAAACTGCTCGCAGTGATACTAAGACGTCTGGTGCATTTGGTATAGTAACGCACCCATGATGTCATAAATCCGAGCTTCACTTTCATCGTTTTTCCCTCTATCCACCATGTACTCAACTATATTCCTGTTAATAGTCAGGGAATAGCATTTAGATAGATAAATAATGTTAACCTTACCAAAAAGAACGGGGTAATTTGGTGCAGTCAAAATATAAGAAGTTAGGGGTCAAAATTTCAGCCAACTTTTTGAGGCTCTAGAGCTCACAAAACTTGGTCTTTTCGCTCCGTTCAAGCTCTCAATATTCATTACTGATTATTCCAAACATTTTCAACTGCCACTATGAAGTGTAAATCTGAGGGGAAGAGGGAGAAAAAAAGGTATGACATCATGGGTGCGTTTCTATACCAAATGCACCAGACGTTTGGGTAGCATTCGTGCAGTTCGATTTTCGAACTCCGCCGGACTTGTGGGCCCATATGCTACCTACGGCTGGGTACGAGACTAAGTGCTGTAGGGCCCTCTAGCGAAGTAAATATAGTGGAAAAAGTGCTATCTAATGGTAAATTTCGTCTACTTCATCCTCTACACCATTGTGCGCACTCTTCATGGTCCTCTGTCTCTTGTTCAAAGCCGCTACATCTGCTACAACTTCAACCTTCTCACAAGAAAGGTCTTAATACAAGCCCCAGGCATAGTCAGACAACTGAACGCCATCATTAACAACCGTAACATTTTCCTCAAGATCAAGAAAGAGTTCGATGGAACATGTGCGAACCTTCGTAGGCCACGGCCTAACACTGTAGAATACTCAACATGCACTGTATTGAATCGCTTTCGTCGTCCTGATGGCTCGTAGAGCTGTGCGGATATGTAAGAATTACCTGTAATATTCATACTATCTCTTGCGCTTTGAACCACTGTGGTTTTATTGTCCTTTTGGTTTATTACCATATCTGTCTACATTTGTCATGGCACAAGGACAATGACCTGAAATGTCCGAACTCTGGACAAACCTCAACTAGGCCCTTGCTACCATGTCCGAATTATACATCAAACTTTTTTGTCCGAGGGAGCATTTTGTCCGAATTTTGGGCAAACATTTCGGTCACAAAAAATATTTTTCGTCCGAACTTTTGATCAAACCTCTGATAGCATAATCACGGGTCCTTCTACTACGAACTCTCGCCTCTCGACTAATACGCCGCTCAAGCAAAGCACTGAGTTTCGTATCTTCTTAGCGAGTAGTGGGTTGTATAGATGTATATTTCTGGCTTAAAAAACACCCTCTTGTTTGTTTTTTAAATAAATCTTTCCCTCAGCTTCACCCATCGGTTCTGCGGACCCATAGCCTCCCTCTCCATCTTATACTTGAGCTCGTCTTCCTCAATAGCCTGTAATCCAGTGACGAGATCAACATTCTCCGGGGCGATGCGTACGGTCTTATAATAACACTTGTAGCCGATGTACAAGACGATGAATGTCGGAATAGCGATATATGACGTGATAAACGTGTCTGTCGTGAACGGTATGAAGGTGTCGAACCCCTTGAAAAAGGTGATGATCCCAGTAGCAATCAGGGCAAACCAACTTCCGTAAGGTTGGAAGGGTGCCTTGAATGGAAGAGTGTCACGAGATATCCCCTGGGCTTTCAATGCTTTCATGAAGCAACTGGAGAACTGAGATTAGAAACGACTTCTCAGTCCTTGCAGAACAGAGATGATACTTACATGTGAGAATAGGTGATGCACATCCAGGTGATCGCGCCAAAAGTGGACACAAGGTTGACGAACCAGGTAAAGACTGTATACCAATAAATATCCACTAATAATCAATATCGAAAAAGGTTTTACCTTTGGCACCTAAGAAATGTGATGTCAAAACACTGTCAAAAGAAAAAAAGCGTGCTCGACGTACTTGAAGATGACACATTGAGGAAGACTAGACCACAGAAGAGCGTGCACAGAATCAAAGCAGGGTAAGGCACGCCCATACGATTGACTCGACGGAAGATTCTAGGGGCTTTTCCTTCTATCGCGAGGCCATACAGCGTTCTGTGTCAAATGTCATCAGAAAAAATGACAGCGCCAGTAAGAAGGTTCAAGGCTCTGACCTAGATCCGATGTACAAGTCCGAGTTGGCGGCACTCATGACGAAAAGCAGGATGGCAGCATTGATAATATGATTCAGAACCCTAATGCCGACAAGAGTGGTCGCTGTCATACGGATGGATGAGACGGATCAAAAAGGATCAACAGCAGATGTTCCTCACCAACAACAAAGGGTGACGCGGCAGCTAATAAAGAAAATTAGACTGATAATGAAAAGGGCGAGTAAACAATGCAATTCACCTCCGGTTTTCGCCTTTGTTGCGACGAAAAGACTACTGTCCGTAGAAGGGACGATGAGACCGATGACGAATACACCTCCGACGTAAAAGACGAGAATACGGAAGAAAGTCTGTCTGATGGCGATAGGGATATTACGGCGAGGATTCTCTGCCTGAAAAGTATTGTTTAATGTCGCAAAAAGATGCGTTCTGAGACCAACTCACTTCTCCAACCGTAACGCCGATAAGCTCCGTTCCCATGTAGGCGAAAAGGGCGTTCACCAGAGTTGCCCAGAAACCAAGGAAAATAGAAAGCTTTTCGTTATGGACCTGATTCAACAGGTAATGGCCCATGGGTCCATCGGGTGGTTGCCAATAGCGGAAACCAATCCGATCGTGGCGCGGATTTCCGCCTGCATACGGGAAAAATTAGACTGTGGAACAGCTTTGCAGCATTCAATAAAAAAATACCAAGGTCAATAATGATACCCATCAAAAGGAGCCCAATTAATGCCAAGACTGTCCAATCAACGTGAGTGGTTCCACCAGTAGCTTATTAGGTGGATACTTGCCTTTGATACTGGAGAACCAAAATTCCAGCTCTCCGAACACGCGCACACCAAGAAGATTGACGATGAAGACTGATAGCATGTTTTCTCAGATTGGATTCATTGACTCAACTACCACATAAAGACTCACTGAATGCAATGAAGATCACCATCCAAACTGCTATGTGCACACTTCTGTTCCCTGAAAGTGTCAAACCATTGAGTGTAGAATCCGGACTTATAGAGTAGGTGACTTACAGTATTGAATCACGACACCCTGCGTAGGCAACGCGTTGAGACTCGAGTTACAGGAAGTATGTTAAGCACTCACAGCGGCATTGATCTATCATATCACGTCGTGGTCAGCACTAAAATTGTAAAGAGTAAACATATCGGACTGACATTGTTTGGAGTAACAATGAGCTAAACAAGCAAATCAGTTCACTCCGAATACAGCTAGACCCATAGAAAAACTTGCATATTTCATGAGATAGTTCCACCCTAGCACGACATCTGGCGTCAGATCATCAGACCATAGTGAGGATAAATAATTGTACCAAGAGCAAAACCCATGGCCGGGTCAACGAATCTCGTTGCATATCCAGCGAAACCTTTTTTGTGGGGCAGAAATGCAGCCATTTCACCTAGCGATAAGGAGGAAATTTCAGTATTTAGAACTAGTCATTAAAAGGCAAAGAAAAATGGCCTTACCGAGAGCGGTCATCACAAGATAGCAGACTGCGCCGACGAAGCTGTATCCCAAGAACAATCCCAATGGTCCTCCTCTCTGCAACGCGGTTCCAGAACCTATGACTAGTCCAGTCCCCACTGCACCTCCCCTATGTAACAGTTTAATCATTTCATATCATTAAGACACTTAGAACTACGTGTGCATACAGAGCAATCATAGAGATTTGACGGGCTTTGAGGCCGCGGTGAAGCGATTCCTCTGGGGGAGGCTCCTCATACTGTTCGTTGTGCCCGGGGACGTAACTTGCAGAGCTGGAGCCCTCGTAGACTTTCTTCTCTGGATCCATGGTGCGTGGAAGGAAGAGGGAGAGCAAGGACCGTTCATCACATCGGTTTGTTCCTTATAGGCAAGAATTGATTGTAGCAAAGTGCCCTGGAGAATTTAAAATCCTCGGTAAGTTTTGATCTGACCGAATCCGAAATTTCCATTTTTGTTCTCATCTCCGTGTCCTTCGCGCACCTGACACTACAGAGTCATTTTTTGCCAAGAACTGCCCAGGCTTGGTATCGCTGGGACCGTATCAAAATTCATTTTACCGTTATCTTTGAGAGATGCAATAGATATAAGTCCAATTTTAATGCGTAGGTACATCAGGTCTGCCTGTCACAAAAGCACTGCCAACCAGAACCACTGAGTGGGTCAAACGCCCCTTCCCCACACGCAGGCCGATGCCACATGTACTTAATGTCAACAGCTTCATGCAGATCAAAGCTTATGTCTGACCTCACGTCTCGCGATCCGTCCAAATCTTACAGAAGGTATTCCACTCGCAAATCGCTCGGCTTGGGCTGTGAGACAGAAATTCAAATTTCAACAGATATATATTATAGCGTCAAGCTTACCATAGCTCTCTCTCAAGTTAACTGCATCTGGATCGTTCTTTTCATACAAGCCTGCTCGGAGTAACTTCTTAACCGACAGCAGAGCAGCAGGATCGAGACCTTCAAGTTCGTCGGAGAGCTTCTTCCTCACAACTTCATGGAAGCTCTCAACCGGTTGCTCCGGAAAGATCTCACTGCGGAGATGTAAGACTCAGACTGGACATGGAGGACCAGCTTACATACTTGACAAATCCACACGCCAAAAGCTGTTCAGCGGTTTGCTTCTTGCCCCAGATAAGTGCCTCATTTGCTTTGGCCATTCCCACTAAGGAAAAGAGCATATGTATCATAAGATTGTGCGAACATCGACGATAAGATTGATGCTTACTTCGGTTGATAAAGCTCACACTCGCGCCACCCTCAAGAGTGATACCTGGAATTCGAGAGAGACATTCGAAATCACTATCGTGGTCAAGTTAAAATAGGACGACACTTCATTCCCACCTAGGAATGTGAATGGGACCGCAAGCCAACAATTGGGCATGCAATAAATAAAATCGAAGTATCCTAGAAAGGCTGCAAAACAGAATGGTAAATCAACAAGAAGCCGTTTGATGACTCCTTCGACTTTTTGATTTTGGTGGAACGTGTATAGATTTACCGGCTGAAATCCCTGTACTGCGAAGTTAGATACAAACATACCAACAGGGTAGACCCAGGTTGCAGATTTTGACCTACCAAGGACAGGTCCATTCAATGCTGCGACAAGGATTTTGCTATGCGTATACAGCTTAAAGGTGTTTTCATTCAACAAAGATGTATTGAAACTCCACTGAACGGAGATAGAACAGACTTACAGCATGTCCACAGTCTGTTGTAGTACGGCTAGCGCCTTTCAAGAACGCGTCTCGTAAGTTTAGTTGAGTGCCAGCTGAGCGGTTCTTGACATCAGTACCCCTGGGCACAACAGCAGTTTTCAGAAAATAGTTCAACCGATAGTAGTAAGGTGTCTCACGCGCAGAACCATTTGCCCGTAGCTGTCAAGTTTCAACCAAGGTTGCATCAACAATTCGAGAATTCTTGTAGAGTTAAGATAGTTTGAACATGCCTTGCCATACGGTTATGAGTACATCATCTCTCTTGTCGATCTCTCTTAAGGAATTGGCGAAAGCATCATAATCTAGGTAAGAGAAAAACGAAGCGTTAACTTAGACAGGCAGTAATCGGGGTTCGGTAACTGAGTTGACCTGCTGTGGTTATAGCATTATAGGATTCCGGACGGTTTAATGTGATAGTCGCAATGTTGTTCGATACTGAAACAGTTACTGTGCTTGACATTGCCAGAAGATCGTTAATAGGGTTCGTTGAGAGTTGCTGAAACCCATGGCGAAAGGGAATAAATAACTACTCAAACCGGTTAACCTCATAACCGGCGCCGCCAGACTCATTGTCCGCGGGTACAGCTTCATCATGCACCCAGTGCAACCTACTTACGCAGCATCCAGTCTCAAGTACCATCGACGCAAATCACGTTTGATCATGAAACTAAAAGTACTGTCCTAGGTGCCTCGAGCTCGCAAGCTTTTACGTATACTTAGCCCAATCTGACTACCGTGATAGTCGGTAGTCACAATGCACATTACTTAGTTGCCTATAACATCTTTGATACTGACACAGCATAAATAGTCCAATTGAAAGTCCCTTTGTTATACAATCGATAGGTAAAGTACATTACAAGCACTGCAACCAAAGAAAATAGGTATCCTTTTACATGATTCTCTCAAACACAATGTAATAGATTTACACCCATGTCTCTGAAGCCTTCCTGAGGGCTTTAGCAAGTATTTCATCCTTCCCCGTCACATCCTTCAAACTGTCCAGTAACCTCTCAAAAACAGGTCGGATAGTCTCTTTTACTTTGTCGTAATCTTCTCCAGAAGAATTTTTCCCCATTTGAATGAAGAGAGAGCAGGTGTTGATGCGTACTTCAACCTGGAAATTGACTGGATTATCGACGTTATTGAGCACAGAGATGAGAATGTCTAGTGTCGTCCTCGGGACCGGCAAACGACCTCGGGTGGACGGCGGGGTAGCAACAGTGGGAGAGCTAACGTCGCTAGCGACTGAGCTGGATGCGGACGGAGGTTCCGCATTAGGTGGTGGTGGTGTATCAAAAGACAATGGTGACAGAATTGCCTTCAAGACCATCGGCGCTGCACAGACAATCAGAATTTTGAGTAATGAATGAATGCTCACGAACCTCCTGTTTTCTGTGTGCTCAACAAAGTCAATGCTACAACGCCTTCATTAACTAGAATCGGGAACTGCACACTGCGCCCGATAAGACTTGCAAGGACAGACGCCGACTGTGGTGTGAGAACTGTTTGCATGGCTTCTTGTCGTTTAGATTCCCTATCTTCAGAATCTGGTGAAGGATTAGAATCTGGACGTGTCCCCACAATGTCATTTTGCCAAAGAGATTTAATGACATTAACAAGCACTCGGGTTCCTTCGCTTTTCACAGTGACGGTGTCGGACCGTTTCACGAGTGCCATTATTTGGGACAAACCAGTGACAGGTTTGGAGCCTTGACTAGCTGACGAAGGAAGGACCAATGTAAACGTGTTCTCAACTACAGAATAGAAATTTCAGGTCAGGAGAATTTGAGGGTGATGCGATTGTTCATACCATTTGCATTGCACATATGTCTGACAACTCCAATAGCGCTGACTTGAATCACCTCCGCCATAACATCCGTTCTCTCGTCCCAGACACCACTATCACAGATACGTCGTATCAGGTCAGCTTGGCCTAACAGGCTGGAAATTGGTGAAGATGGTGATGCAGATTGCGTCAAGTGCTTCAAAAAACCGAGAACACCATGTTTGATCTTGATGTCACTATCTGGGGAAAGTAAATGTACCGAGGCCAGAAAGGGTGCTAATGAATGAGGTGGTGACAGTAATACGAGAGATTTCTTCTCTAAAAGAAGTTGAGCATTAAAAACGTGACGCAATCAAACCACAATCAAACCACAAACCTCTCCTAGCCAGGTTCCCTAGAGAAAGACTGGCACAGACTGCTAGATCAGTCCTCCCGACAAATTCGCCCTTTCCGTTTTCCGTATCGGAGACATAACTTTTCAACCATCGAACCATCATAGAGACAAAATCTCCTCCGGGTTTGTCTTCTTCCGAATCATCCCACAAAACCTCTTCATTTGCATCTTCACCCACTACTTCTACGACGGTTTTTATCAGTGCAGCTTTGCATATATCAAAGGCCTTCTCCTTCCGTTTAGCATCCGTCTCTCCTAAGACTTTCTGCCAAAATGGAGAGTAAGATCCCTTCTCAATGAATTGGAGGATGGTTGCGAAGCATGAGATCCCAGCTTCCGCAGGAAACTGGAATTGCAGGGCTAGAGAGAGGCGTACGTCTTCCACGTCTAATGATAAAGATTCTAATTGCGTGCATGATTCTTCTAAAACCTCGAAGTCTGCTTGAAGAAGCGTGGAGAACATTTCAGAGTTTTGAGGGAAAATAGCTGCTTCGACATCGGTAATGTGGGTGGTGAAAGGGATGAGAGCAGAAGTGAGCAACGGAAGAGCATCTGTGACGGAAGAGAATATTTGCAGGGCTATACCAATGTCATGTCAGAACGGGATGAACTCTAGCACAATGCCACATACTTTCGTCTTTGACATCTTTGAGTTCAAGGAGAGTTCGCCAAACCCAACCAGAGATAGTGCTACGAATGGTCCAAGACTCCACAAGGTCTTCATCTCCTTCCGCATTGTCCTTGGCCGATGCTCCGAGCCATGAACCTGAAGGATATATTGCGATCGATAACCTAAGGAGGGTCATTCCAGCGTTGAGAGATATGAGTCGAAGCTTGACAGGCTCTGGATATTGATTTGAATGTGAATGGTGCAAAAAAATGCTGGTTTCGTACCATAACCGACACTGGCATTCAACAATACGCCAACCGCAGTCCTGATGACCTTCAAACCTAGGACAGACAAAGGTAAAGGTTTGCCTGGAGGCAAAGACGGGACAGTTTCTGCGTAGGCTTCCAATAGAGATACGAGGGCCCGTGGAAGACCAGCATCCAAAAAGAACTCTCTGTTTTCATCTGCTAGAATAAGTGCAAGCTAACGAGTAGGGAGAGAATTTTTTACCATGATCTGGACACAGATTCGCCGATACTCGAAGTATCTCGGTGATAGGTGGGGCGTACGTTGAAGAGGGGATAGCTGAGCCATGAAGAGCAAGCTGATAAAGAGAACTCAAGGTCTGGGGGAGAGAGGTCTTCCCGAGCAATGTGTGATTGTCCACTGAAAGAGCGGTAGGTAGATACTCAACAGACAAAGACCATCGCACATACCGGCGCCATCCCGGACGCGTAAACCGTCTGCTAACATCCTGGCTGTAACTGCCACCTGTTGCCAATCATCTTCACTGTCTACTTCATTGAGTTTGACGAGAAGTTCGGACAGCCTTTTCCCCAAGGACAAGAGGTCGTTCGAATCCATCGCGGAAGATCTCGACAGTAAACGTAGTAAGCAACTGTGGTGATCGAGTGTTCCTGAGCAATTCAATAGTGGCTATGCTTTCGCTTGTCCCTGGTCCCCCTGATCAGATTGTGGACTTGTGTACATACAGTACTTAAGTACAATGATCTAAAGCACTTTAGTCCCCGACTCTAGCGAAGTAGAGCGAGTTCGAGGGTATCGTCAGTAACATAATGTCATTTATTCGCTATCAGGCTGCCTGACCAATATCATGGTACTCTGTGCTACATAGATATAACAAGTTCTAACCTATCGCCAGTACAGAGGAGCGTGGGGTTTCGCTAAGGCATGAGCTTTGTCTAAGGCCATAGTCACCTCTTCTGGCAGAGGACCTTTGGCTGAATCAATACAATTCTGCTCAAGCTGTTCCTTACTGCTTGCACCCAGGATCAC
Source organism: Dendrothele bispora CBS 962.96 (assembly GCA_004369135.1). NCBI lineage: Eukaryota > Fungi > Basidiomycota > Agaricomycetes > Agaricales > Dendrothele > Dendrothele bispora. Next base: position 5,634 of record ML180159.1, on the reverse strand, counting down.
GCCGTCTTCTGGTGTCAATAAGGAGTGATGCTGACACCACCGCAGGGCAATTTCCGTCATTCGTAGGTTATGTTTTGCCTAAAATAAGAAGATCAATACTTAAACGGAATCGTGTTAGTATCCCAGCACTCCTTACCGCCACAGACCGCAAATGTTCGACGGCTTCAAAATGACTGTGGTTCAAATATCGGGCACGGTACATCTGACCCAATTTACTGCTGTTATCAAAGCGACCACCTGCTGTCACCAAATCATCGCCCGATGTAATTTTTCCTGAAAAGAGACCACCACTAAAATTGAACACGATGATGTCAGTAGATCGCAACCCTGGGAGTCAGATGCTTACGCCAGAGGATTGTATATGACAACCCGTATGCCAAATTTCCTACAACAAGGAAGGAGTTCGGCCTCCATCTCTCGAGTGATGGCGTTGTACATCCTGTCGAAACCGATCAGTTTCGGGAGTTACTACTAGTCACAAATGAGACAGTAGTTACACTTGATAAATCCTTGGTATTACCCATCCATTCGCTTTACAAATACCGACAATTTCTGCGACCTAAGACACGAGAACGATAAGCCCCGGTCCCAACGAAAATGAAAAATTGATCACCTCCCAAGAAGCATAGTTACTTAACCCGAAGATTTCACTGGTCGTTTGGGGAAGTCAAACGAAATTCTAAAACGGACCACCCACTAGAAGCAACTCACAACAAACCCTCTCTGTAAAGGTTGTTGATTTCGCTGAGAGTCTCCTCGAAAGGAACATTTCTGTCTGGAGCGTGCAAGTAGAGAACTCGTACTTTGCTACGATTGAGAGCGCGCAGGGATGTCATGAAAGTTGACCGAAGAGCTGCAGGCGCATGATCTCCCGGTCTAACAGGCATCACTCTACGATCGTTCAGTGATGAGTATTAAAAGTTTTTTGAACACTAGAAAAAATTATTCACTTCGTATCGATCGTCGCATCCCTCAGATCTAACTGCGCGAGCAACTTGGTAGAGGGTAGAGAATTCGAATTGAGTGCGTTTATGTCCATCGTGAGCACTTTACCTGTTCTGTGGTACCTTCTGCGTAGACTCTTGCAGTATCCAATTCTTTGTGACCGTGGTCGAAAAATGCATCCAGGACCTCTTGACATTGTTTCGGATCTGCGATACGTACACCGTTCTTTCCAGTGTGTCCTAAAGTCATTGTACCCTATGAAACAAATCAGATAAATCTGAAAACGATCGATTGTATATCCTGACAAAAAGCAAAGGAACACGAGTTGGACCTGTCATTGTTGGTCTAGCAAACGGTACAGAATGTGTGCTAGTATTGGATGATCAGTGGTCAAAAAAGAAGTGTCGCGGGTTACTGAATCTCACGATACACAAACTTCGAATTCGAGCGTCTAACGCTTCCTCCTCATCCGCGTCATCATGGGCAGTTCGAAGAAAAATAAACTCAAGAAAGCCTTTTCACCTGTATCTCAACCAAGTACTTCACCCGAAATCGACGATGACGAGCTGATGGACGACTTGCTAGCACAACTAGATTCTAAGGATCAGACTGTTCAGGCCGAGTCAGCGAAAGTGCTTCAAGAAATTGAAATTAACCAACAGGCTAACGCAGCGGAAAAGAGTCAAAAGAAGGATTCTAAGAGTCGATTTTTGGCCCGAAAAGTGAGCATGGCCCCTGTTAGAGCTCGGTCGTCATGATATTGACTCTGCTGCAAGGCTAAGAAAGCCGCCGAATTGGCAAGCTCTTATGTTCCAAACGATGCAGCCGAAGATGCTAGACTTGAAAAGGAGGCAAAGCAGGAAGAAGTCGATATCAAGCGAGTCTGTGACGAACTAGGTGTTCAAATATATGAGGCAGGCCATTCACAATGCTTATCGACTCAATTTCTATTTGCCAATGACCACAACTAGATCAATCCAGACGGCCATTGTCTTTTTTCAGCAGTGGCTGACCAACTTGCTTTACTTTCAATCTTGCCGTCATCTCAGGCAAACTACGCGACAGTCCGTTTGACTGCTTGCAATTACATATACTCGCACCCCGATGATTTCCTGCCCTTTCTCCCGTCTGCGAACGGCGAAGATGGACCTGGCGCTACTAGAGAAGGTCTGATGAGTCAACGGGAATTCGAGTCTTATTGTTTGTCGATTCGGGACACAGCAGTGTGGGGAGGAGAACCTGAAATCCTGGCTCTAAGTCGAGCATACAACATTCCAATTCACGTCGTACAGTCCGGTCGGCCGCCAATAGTCATACACAATCCCACAGGTACACCATACGATGGGGATATGCGTGATCCCAGGGTAGTTCGTATAAGTTATCATCGCCGGATGTACGGCCTCGGAGAGGTAAGAACAAGTCATCAGTTTTATACACGGTATTCATAACCATCAATAGCATTACAACTCACTACGACCCAAATCTATGTTTGCTCAACTATCGCAGTCCATACATAATATAGTGCCATGAAAGAGTCTATCCATTGTTGTACATACATTCAGGGTTTTTGGCAAATACACTGATCCACAGTCGTAAACATCGGGCTCAGAATAGCAAATCTTCGTCCTCTCCATGTCTCCCTTGAGTACCTGTCATGGGACGAGGTGCATCAACTAAATAGTTCCCGAAAGCGCCGCCAAGGTTGGAATAGGGATCATTGTCATTCGGATCTGTGAGCGCTTTATCATCTGTAGAAGGAGCAGTCTCTTGTAATGACGATGGCGAAGAGATCTGATCTTCGTTTGATAAATCAGACTTCGAAGGAGGAACTGGCGCGTTGGTCGGTGATGGTGGCTTTTCAGAAGCTGGCTCTACGGGGCCTGGACCTGGTACATTTACGGCTGTCGGCGGAAGTTGTGTACGCATAAGAGGTACGAGAACTGCACGGGACTGCGGGTTGAGTGCGGGGCTGTCTTTCAGGGCTTTTCCGGCAGCATTTCGAATAAAAGTCTGATTTATCATAAGTAACAACTCAGGATTAGCTTTGTGACTACTTGCCTCAGGGTTTTTATGATATATACTTCCCAAAGTCCCTGTGTGTAACAAAAGTTGGTCCAACGCCCCTCTATCCATCCGGTCCGAATCGGTAGTGATTGCGGGTTTTTCTGCGAGCACTATCTCTCCTGCCACAGTGGGGTTAACTGCAAGCATACGCCAATACATAAAGCCTCGATCTCTTAGATCGGGATTGTCTACTTCCTCTGTAGCCCACTTAAGGATCTTATGTACGAGCTCTTTAGCCCTGTCAGCTTGTGATTTGTAGATGAACAATTTCACCGACGCCGTAAGGAGGGCCAGCTGAACCTGCCGCCTCGAGTCAGAAAGAATAAATGTTCACCAACGGTGGCCACATACCTCCGTGCTCTCCTCCAAGAAGGTGTAGCACAGATCATCCAAGAGCTCGTCTGCATTGTCAATGATATTGGCGAATTGTCCAAGGATCCAAATCATAGCCGCCTTGGGTTCTGGTTCATCCAGTGCATCCAAATTCTCGCAAAGTGTGGGAATTATTCCTTCGTATCGCCCGGGATATCGCCTGAAGATGTCTTTAATGACTATGACGGCTTCTTGAACAACATATGTCACTTTGGTCTCAATTAGATCCAAGAGAGCCTGGATGCAATCATCGGCGGCAGCTTCGACCTTGATGGCTAATCGTCCTATGGAGCGAACAGCCTTTCTCACGAAGTCAAGATCAACTTCGGAAGCATATCTGAAGCAGTCTGTTAGTCTGTTCGGGTGAGCACAAGCTGTAACGACGTACTCCTGCAACTCTGCCAAGACTTCTTTAGCGTTCTCAGCCCTCGCAAGTCGATACATGATCTCCAGTTTCGCGAGTTTAACATATATAGGGTCGTTATATTTGCAGAAAAATACTCGAACGTCATTTTTAAGCACCGATGGCCTTCGTTGAATGATAAGGAGAATGTTTCGTAGTGCGACATACTGAACTTCGGGCCCAGATGAGAGAAGGGTCACTGGGGTCCATGTTTCGGTGAGATCTTTTATTCTGCAGCAGGAATTGTGCGCTACTCACCCAAGGGCGGGCCCATCTTCTTACATATGTAATCAATAAGCTCCCGATTTTCCATGTAGTTCATCAGATATAAGAGAGCCTTGATTGTGGTGAGGATTACCGCCGAATTACCATGCTGTAGTTGGACTATAATCCTCTCAGCCATAAGTTCTGCGTCTGCATGTCTTTCGGGTACGTATCGAAGCAACGAGTCTAAAAGATATATTTGTCCCCACCTATAAATGCAGAACATCAGTACACCAATTTCATTCATTTCAGAAGAATCGTACGACATACTCTGAGCTTTCGGGAATTGCAGCTAAGAGTTTGTTTGCGATAGTGAGGTTCAGCTTGAATGTGACGCCATCTTGACGATCACCTATCTCAGATAGTGCAGCTACAGCATTGGCGACGACAGTGGCATTAGAGTCAAGCATCAAGTCCCGAAGCATTTCGACAAATCCTCCCTTCTCGGCTCTCCTTGGGTCAGCCGCATATAGCTTAGCAACACAGATGGCAGCAGTTTTTCGAACATAAGGGTCTCTGTCTTTCAAAGCATGGCGAAGGTTGTCGCTCAGAGAGTCGGTAACGACTGGGATAGGAATGTACGACATGGTACGAATGGCCAAAGCTCGAATAAGTGGATTCCGGTCGTTACAATCCTGAGATTTTTGTCAGAACGCGGTGTTTGTGAGGGAGTACGACGCGCACCTGCAGAAAATTGGGAATGACGAGATGAATCTGATCCGGCTTCGAGCGTCCATAGCTGACAAGGAAAAGGTAGACCACTATAGAAGAGTATTGGCATCAAGCAACAGTGACGGACAAATTACGGACTTTTCTTGATCTCGAGCAAAGGCGTCCCCAAGCATTGTACCACATCAGGGAATAACGGCGACACTTGAGGCAGGGTTTAGTTGTGAAAAACGAGTCAAAGGAAGAGAATTATACCAACTGTCTGTACCCATTGTAATGTTTGCGACTATCTTTTTCAGGACCGTCTTGCGTTTGACGAATCTCTTGTCCTTGGCTTCCGCTGCCTGTAGTTCAGCGCGAAATTCCTGACAGCAAATGAGATTATTGCTAGCTGCGAGAAACCAGACTAACTTCGATCTTTCCACGCTGGAAAAACTTTGCATCTTGACCAGGATGGGCCATGATGGCCACTGGGCGAACACGAGCGTTGGAAAGGTATCAGCTTAAAACTGAAGGGTGGATGGTGGCGATGCGTCACTGAGATAGCACGTGGGACCTTACAAGCGGGATGCCTTCCAAAAGTTCCATCCTCTGATACATCTGTCTTGAAACGCATCCATCGATATGTTAATCGAAAGCTGAAATTATGGCAACCACGATAATGTGCTGAGGTTTCCAAGAGGCGTACCACCAATCTGGTACAGAAGACCTGTGTCCAGCTCCATAGCATGTATGCTGGCTGGTTTGGTTACTACCGGCCATATATCAAAGGTGCACGAGTACCTGACATCATCTAATTTGTTTCCTGATAAAAGAGCACTTCTTGGTGTTAGGGTTAGTCTCAGTTGCATTTTAAGTGACTACCTAAAAACGCAGATCCTTCGATGCGGGCAAAATAAAGTAAATGGTATGAGAGA
>ML180158.1:0-25702 GCA_004369135.1 Dendrothele bispora CBS 962.96 | reverse complement strand
AATAATGATTCGGACTTTCTTGTTGGTACAGTGACGGCCAAGATTGATTTCTGGTGGCATATGAAAAATTTTCTCGGCACTCATCTTGTGAAGGATTCCAGCCTTGATTCATTCAGTCAGAAGCCATAGGCCCTTTTTCAGGATCGAGTTCCAGCTAAACATTACTAGTTTGAAATTCGGGGGAGGAGGAGGAGGAGGAGGAGGAGGAGGAAGAGGAGGAACCGGCAACAGGGACCCAATCAGAATACGGCCGGGTTGCACGCATAATTTTTGAAAGTTAACATTGATTCAAGGTTCGGAACGAAAAAAATTATTGCACTGTTCTGGAACGAAATTCCGCCTTTTGTATGTCGGATTTCACCCCCTTATTTATGAGAGGTTTGTGCCCTTTCCCTACGAACCAATTTGGTTCCATCAAAAATATACTGAGTAAGATATAATCTCAGTTAGTGGCTTTCGCAGTTCCGTACATACAATGGTATTTATAAACTGAAATCATCGGAATTAAAACCACCTCTTTCCTCTCGAGACTACACGTAGCAATGCCCCCGCGCAACTCTGCTTTTCCTCTGGGCTCCAGTCTAACAAGACTGGCTCATGATGGTAACCCGCCCGAAGTACCTAGGCATCTCCTGGAAGCAGTTCATATCGCGGATTGTGTACAAGATACGGCAAAGGTTGGTTCTTCTGGTGCTTTTGACTTGATATTGTGGTGGGACAGAGAAACTGACATTGAGGGATTCTTTACACAGCTGTCAATCAGAAACAAACATTGGGTGGAAAAACTTGCTTTGAGAGCAAGTAGAGTGGTCTTGTCCACACAGGAAGAGTATCTTCAGATCAAGAAAGAATGTTTGGAACAAGGGGAAAGGAGTGGAAGTACTAGCAATGGTGATGTGGATTTGGAACTGGCATTGGCGTTTGGAGACTGTTTCGAGGATTTACTTGAGTTAGTTTCCCTTCACCCGTCTTTCCATTTGGGGATAAAAATAGACTGACGTTATCTCGGGATTTAGGCAGTTGAAGAACCTCGAGAGGGATCTGGGAATTTACGAAACACAAGATGATCTTACAGCATCCATGAACAAAGAGAAAGACTTGGAAATGCTCGAGGACCATTATGAGAAACTGAAAGCTTGGAAAACCGAGTTTAGTGTGCGTATCGCGATGTGAAACCGCTAGGAATAAAACCTGGGCTAAAAATTTTATTGATTACCAACAGGTCGCAGCTATGAAGGTTGCACGAATGTTGAGGGAGAATAAAGAAACGATTGCCACGGAGAACGCTAATGAAGCCACAACCAATAGGAAAAACCCGGGCACGACTCTGACTCCCGAACCGGCATATGTGAGAGGGAATAGTCAGAAAGTTACTACAACTTTCTCGTCTTCCAGCATCTCAAATGCCGTGTTTAACAATTTCGGGAGAGATAATGTCAACATCTCGAATGATCATAGCGTGAACATCACGATTAAAGGAAAGGTGGTGAACCATTACCATGTTGTAAGTATCTCGAGTCACACATCGGTGTTAGGCTGACGAGAGGCTAGGTGGGTGCGCATCAACAGAAACGGAAAAAATTGGGTGGGTTCCTGCGAAGGCTCTGGATATTCTAGAGATCGAAAACGTGGTTAACGATAAGGGTGAAAAGATAGTCTGTTAAACCGACCTCTCGTCTATACATATAATTCTTTTGACTTTGTAACAAAATAAACGGCGTCCGGAACGTTTGGCTCGCGCGAAAAAAAATACTGAAGGGTAAGAAGAAAGGCTAGTGCAGCTTTACATCATTGAGATTCTGGTCAATTTGAGGCAGCGAATAGTTGGAGTTCGGTGAGAAATGGCTAAATATATTAGTTTTTCAAGCAATGAAGAAAGTGGAGATACTGGATTCTGGGCAAAAGAGGGCCAGGAAGAGGGAGCCGAAGTCGAACAAATCAGCTATTTGTGAACGTTTACTTACACTGTTTCGGTCAATTATTTGAATGCCTTTGCTAAGGTCGTGATTGGTTCCAGACATCTTGTAGTTGTACACACTACGCACTCGTATATGCGAGTGTAGATACTCTACAGATCTGGTGTTTGCAAATTCTTGTACATTCTGACTCCAAAGTCTCCTGGTCCTTCTCTCTTTAGTATGGCATCACCACCTGCCACCTGGAGGATATGGGTCTCCGGGTGGGGCTCCTCCCGCCAGCTACGGGCAACAACCTCTACTGGGTGCTCCAGGAGGCTTTGCGGCTGGACGTCCTATGGGACCGTCTCCTGGTGCAGATCCTCGGTGGGTACTATTTCATTCGACTACCCTACTACAAAGGTTGATTTCGCAGGCTTTGGAACTGGTTCGCTGCAGGGACAATTCTGGACGTATCACTGCTCAAGAGTTGGGTTGGTACCCTTTCGACGTGCCCGCTCGTGCGTTTGCAATCTGAATCGGTCTCGGTGACTGTTCGTCGAAAGGGCGCTGATGAATGGGGACTGGACTCATGAGCTTTCAAAACGTTACTCTTTCATTAGCGTTTGACATCGACACCGTACAAGATGCTGATGTCGATTATTGCGAGTCGCCTTTCGCTTTCTTTCGACTTCCTCTTAAACTCTTCTCCTTGTTCCACAGGACACGGACCGCAGTGGAACGATTGGCTTCAACGAGGTTAGTCTACTTGAGATATGTGAGTTTGGCCGAGATCAAAGTTCTGATGCGTTCTCTCTCACGTGTAGTTTGAAGGTCTGATCTTGGGTCTTTGCTCGTAATACTAATAGCAATTTTCACTGACGGACTTGACTCTTCTCATTACTCAAACAACAACAGACTGGTAGAACGTCTTCAGACATCTCGACCGCGACCGTTCCGGTTCCATCGGTGGAAGCGAGTTGCGGGAGGCTCTTTCTCAATTCGTGTATGTATAAATATCACTTCATTCGACATTATGTCCATCAAAATTTGATGAACGGGTTTACTGACACCCTACAATCGCTCAATCGCGCTCTTTTATATGTTTTTACAGCTTTCAACTCTGACTTTCTCCCCTCGACCTCTTGATCTCGTGCAGAGGAAATACGGTAAGCTTACTCCAGTTTGCGTCGCGATTCGCTTTCCATTGTTGTGAACTCACCATTAGATCCTCCTGTTAAAGGCACTACTACTGGTGGACGATACCAAGCCGCTCCGGCCATCTCTTTTGATTGATTCGTTCGTGCTTGCGTCAATATCAAGTTGAGTGAAGCTTTCCGGAAATTTGACAGTGATCAGGATGGATGGATTCAGATAAATTATGATCAGTTTATGCATACTGTACTCACGCTTCCCTGAGCGGAGGGGAGAATGCGGTGATCTGCTGATGTGTAAACAGTAGGAATAAGAAGTTGGGAGAAGAATAGGAGTACACAATTGCCATTTTTGATTTGGATTGTCTCGTTGTCTTTTTTTTTTATTGCTCTCTCCCGCGTCCGTTTTGTCCTCGTCTTTCTTCTTTTTTCTTTAGATACGAACTTGAATTTGATATGTATGTGCCAATAGTAGATCGTGCCCTTTCTTTTCTTTTCTTTTTGATGTTCTTAGGTATAATCCGTCAAAACGCGTATTGGTCGATGTCGTCCCTATCTTTATATAGAGGCTCACGAAGAAACGAACACTGTGCTTCATCATCTCATTTATTGTCACGGACATATATACAGGTTCCCAGCTACTCAGTTTGAGGGTAACATGATGAGGATAAGTAAAAAAAAAGTGTAACTGGTTGAATAGGGGCCAGTGGTTCTTCCAGATGACTGTATATTAGAGACTAAGCAACGGGTCAGAAAACATTTCCAGCTCAAGCTCGGCTCAATCCTGACGCGGACGGCCCATCGTGAAAAAGGCCGGTTTATTATATGGGATTACGGCCTGTTATAACAGTTTATAACTCAGTTGTAACTATTATGATTGGTTATGATCGGTTATAACTGAGTTGTAACTGAGTTATAACCGGTTATACCCCACCAATGTCCCTTATAATAAAGCAGCCTTTTTCACGATGGGCCCAGGACGGCCTGTAGGACTCGTTCTTACTGCCTTTTGCATTACAGCAATTTTCAAAACGATAGACACAAGGTAACACAACCTGGCACGTATTATTAGATGTCGCGACTTGCAATTACCAGCAGTGTGTATCAGTAGAAGTCAAATACTGGTCCTTTGGATGAATCGATGACCATGCAGCAAGATCCCAAAGATGTTCCATGTGTAGTCGTCGTACACAGTACTGTGTTTGAAAGCTGTTCAAAGATGTAAATGTGCCCGAGGCATGATGACGCAATGAACGTATCAGTGTCGTCGACAAGATATCTCTATTTGTGCTAGTGTCTCAGCGAACCCAACTTTGACCCTCTGCTCAGGCACTAGGTGAGTTTCAAACTCCGACTGAATGGAGCGAGATCTAATCGTGTCTGGTTTCAGTTTCTCATTCTCAAGATCTTGATCGTCATGTTTTATTAACTGAGTTTAACTCGCCAAATGTCAGAAAGCATCCCTTCCTCTCGAGACTACAAGTAATGCTCCCACGCAACTCTCCCCTTTCTCCGGGCTCCGGTCAAGCAAGATTGGCTTATGATCGTGCCCCATCCAAAGTATCTAGGAATCTCTTGGAAGCGGTTCATATCGCGAAATGCATACAGGACACGGCAAAGGTGAGTTCTTCTGGTGCTTCTGACAGTCAGTCTCGCCGATGGGCACAGTGGTTGCCGCCGTCCGGGCAGGTCCGGGACCGAGCAAGATTTCTCGGCCTTTGACCCGGACCTGAAGGTTCAGGGAGGTCCAGGGCAGGTCCGGGCCCAATTACTATAAATGGAAGGTAAATGGTGTCAGGGCCATCTCTGACCCCCAAAATAGGTCCGGGTCCGACAATTTCTGTGGCCCGGACCTGTTTTTGAGGGCAGGTCCGAAGCAGGTCCGGGACCCGGATTGCGGCAACACTGTTCTGACTTGGTATTGTGGGGGGAGTAGGCTGCGGGACAGATTGTCTGCTTGCTTGACAAAAACAAAAGGAATCTGACATCGAGGAACATCCTTTACACAGTCAACCAGAAACAAGCATTGGATGGAGAGACTTGCTTCGAGAGCAAGTAGAGTGGTCTCGTCTGCACGGGGAGAGTATCTTCAGCTCAGGGAAAAATATTTGGAGCGAGGAACAAGGGTTAGAGGCAGTAGAGGTAGCAGTGGAGGTGGTACCAATGTGGAATTGGAACTGAGGTTGGCATTTGGAAAACGTTTCGAGGATTTGCCTAAGTTAGTTTCCTTTTTTTCATTTTAGGAAAAAATTACTGATGTCATATCGGGACTCAGGCACTTGGAGAACATCAAAAGGGATCTAGAGATTTACGAAGCACTAGATGATGTCGCGGCACTTGTAAACAAAGAGAAGGACCTGAGGGACCACTGCGACAAACTGAGGGCTTGGAAGACCAAGTTTAATGTGAGTATCGCGATGTAAACCGCTAGGAACAATACCTGAGCTGTAAATGTTATTAATCAACTAACAGCTCGCAGCTATAAAGATTGCACGAATGACGAGGCACAAAAGAGAAAGAACTGACACCAATGAAGCCACAACTAATAGAACGAACTCGGGCACTACTCCAACCCACGGACCGGCACGTGTAAGAGGCAATAGTCAAAAAGTCACCATGACTTTCTTGTCTTCTAGCATCTCGGATCCTGTGATTAACAATTGCGGAGGAGATAGTATCAGCACCTCGAATGTTCATGGCGTGAGGATTACGATTGCAAAAAAAGTGGTGAACGTGAAACATTACCATGCTGTAAGTCTCTCTGAAGATCATATGTACGTGCTAGGCTGACAAAGCACTAGGTGGGTCTGCGCCAACGGAGATGGAGAAGATGAGTTTCATGCGAGGGCTCTGGATGTTCTAAGGATCTAAAAGGTGGTTAACAATGAAGTTGAAAGCTAGTAGTTTGTCGATATTCCGAGTGTCAACCGATCTGTTGTGTATTTATGTGCTTTTTGACTTGATAAACAGCATCCAGAACGTTTAGCTCGCGCAACAAAGATACTAGTGCATTACAGCATCGAAGTCCTGGTCAAATTGAGACGACGAGGGACTGGGGATTCTGTGAAAAGATGGCTAAATATCAGTTTAAGCAATAAAGAAAGGGGAGATACCGTATTCTGCGCGAAAGTAAAGAAAAAGGGCCACGTGGGACGGGAGATGGGAGTCGGAGTCGAAGCTCAACCATTTGAGAACGTTTACTGTTCCGGTCATCTGGTCAATTATTTGAATGCTTTTGCTGAGGATTTGACCAGCTTGATCTCGTGTTTGTCTCCTGTCAAAATCCTTGTACAGTAAAACCCACTCATCCAGCAATCAACGGCCCCGCCTTGTACGAATTTCAGGTAAAAAAGGTACTATTTCTCAGGGATACCAAATAATAGACAGTTCTTGCCAAAGAATTGTAGATACTTACTATTGTTACATAAAAATCGCTGAATCCTCTCTCTCGCGTGTAGTTTGCCGGCTTGTGGAAGGTCTGATCTTGGGTTCTTGTTTGTGATAGCAATTCTCGCTGACGGACTTGGAACTTTCCATTACTTAAACGACAACAGTACATCTCAGACTTGCAGAACGTCTTCAGACATTTCGACCGTGACCGTTCCGGTTCCATCGATGGTGGCGAGTTGCGGGAGGCTCTTTCTCAATTCGGGTATGTATAAATATCCCCCTTCCCTCCATTCTGTCCATCGAAATTTGATGAACGGATGTATACTAACACATTTAGGATAGGATAGGATAGGATAGGATAACCCAGCTCAAGGACCCATTAAGGATACAGCCGGGGGTCCACGCAACTGCACCAGCATCAAGGTGTGCCGTGGGCATCTAACTGCCCTGCCGTTTAGATATCAGGCACAAGACCTGAGTCACCCGACCGGACAGAGAGACACGATTTGTTTTACATGAGACATGGGGTATTGGTACCAATTTACATGCCATTAGTGCCAGTTGGAGTCGCATATATCTAATCGGTACCGGTCCTGTCTCAGTAAACAGAATGAGCATGGAGTGGCTGTTAAGGCCTAATAGTCTTCTCAGGAAATAGTTGAACCGCTTATAGTTTGGATAACAAGGTTTCATCAACATCAATAGCAACCTCGCACCCAAAAGTTAGATAAGAGTCGATTCTTGCCAAGTATAGTCGAACACCTTCCTTAGGCGGCATGCTAACCATGAGAGAGACAGTGAAAGAGGCTTGCGCCACAATCCTAGCTTTCGATGCTTTGTTAATAAGGTGTAGGTGAAAGCTAGGACCGGGTGTCAGTATACATTGTACAACTTGATATATAGGGGATGTCCACAACGGATTGATGATGATGCGGAGTCATAGGGGATCGATGGGGACTGCTAGGGGTCAGCCAGGTCAAATCAGGGCGATCTAAGTTGTTCGGAGCATAGGATTAGGCAGTCGCAACGGCAGTCGGTACAGTGAACAAGGCCAGTGTGATAGAGAAGGGCAGAGACGAGGAACAGAGAGGCGGGCCAGTGGCAGCATTGGGTAGAGGTGAGAAGGAGCCAGAGAAGCGAGGCAGTGGTTAATGACAGGTGTGTGGGAACAGCTTTCGATAGGTCCGTGCAGATATGCTCAATAGAGTAGAGCATCATTTTATAGGATAGTATGCGACTTTCCCATTTATGAGAAGAGAGCGACGTACGTCGCTGTATGTGTAGAGCGAGAAGATAAAAGAGCAGAAGACAGACGTAAAGGGTAGTGTTGCCGAGACTCGGCTATGACTCACTTCGGCTCGACTCCAGTCGACTCCGGCTCCAAATCTGGTGACTCCACTCCGGAGTCAACTCGAGTCAGTTGAGTCAGCCGAGTCGCCTATGTAGTTAATTTATTAATATCTGAATATATCATTGAATAGAATTTAATACTTCCACAATGAGTAACTATTACCAAGACGGGTAATTCAGCTGCGTACTACATCTCAATTACCAAAAAAGGGTGATTATTCAACTGATGACTCAATTTCGCTCAAGTGACTTAAAGTTGCCATAAGTCACGAGTCATTGGTCCGACTCGGCTCGACTAAAAATCGACTCGACTCGTCGACTAGCCGGAGTCGAGTCGAGTCACGTGCAACACTAGTAAAGGGAATGTATAGCAACTTCGTAGGACCAATACGTGTATTGGCTGTGTGGTCTGCGCCTTTCCCATTTATGGGGTAAAAACGTCTTACGCCGCTGCCTGTGTAGATTGGCTCTGTGGTCTGCGCCTTTCCCATTTATCGGGTAAAAACGTCTTACGCCGCTGCCTGAGGTGGTAGAGTAGGAGTGTGGGACTGAACGTACTGTAAGTGGTAGTAGTACATGATGGTTGTGGACAAACAAGTTATATATAGTAAAAACGCCAAAGTTGGCAGTTGTCTAAGGAGGAAGTAAAAAAAACAGGGTACCATAAACGATACCAAGTACCAGCCAAGATAACCTACACAAACTACCACGCAGTCCCATACACGGAAAAAAAGACCCAAGGCAGTCCCTACTACCCAGCGAGGACAGGATTAACGTTAGGTTTGCACAGTCCTCTACTTTCCATGCGCCTAAGAAGAAAATCGACAGGCGTCGCATAAGTGAGATCCAAAGACTGCGTGTGTTTACCAGTCCCACCAATAAGTAGACCACCAATACGTCCCCGACCATCGACAATGACAGAACCCGAGTCGCCCTTACCCGAAAAGGGCCCAGTTTTGGAATCGAATGGGAGGATGGTCCATTCTTTAGAAGGCTCGTTACTACTGCGCGTGCCATCATTGTAATAACGAACGTAGGAGCAGATGTTGGTAGCATGACCAACAGTCACTCCGGTAGCATTACCACGTTTGATAACCATGAGACACGGTTCCCCGTTCTGGTCAAACGCAGTCGGGTGACGCATCTCATCCTCCGGGATGGTACCCTTGAGTCTCAGAATATGATCATACAGATACGTGAAGGAATGACGATTCTGGGGATTAGGGCACATCATATTTGTGAACTTGTCAGGTGAAATGAGGTTTCCAAGGTCAATCGCGTTGCCGCTGAAATTACTGGAATTGACCTTGGAAGCATCGACCTCGATGACGGCCCAGTCTTCCGTATAGCCTTCACTGCCAACGTTGACGTTGATGGGAGGTGAAAGTATGACATGACCCAAAACGCGACTCTCCGGGGTCACCCATTGAGTTAAAACATCCTGGTAGAAGGTCTTGAGCTCTTCTACAGCCTCCTTCGCCTCGTCCAACGCGAACTGGGCCTTCTGGCGTTTCTTGTTTGCTAGCGGGTCGTTCTTCCCCCCGAACATCCAGATACGTCCCTCCTGATGCTTGATCATAAATGTCTGGCCTTCGATCTCGGTCTGGATAGATTCAAGGTATCTCTCGAAACCTGTGTTCCCGAACACTGTGACATTATGGCGGTGCTCCGAGTCACTGTTATCGCTATGCTCAAAATGCTCGTTACCGTCCCTGTCCGGCGTGAAAATGACGTGGCGAGCGGTGACAAGAAGGAGCCTCTCGGTATCTGAACCTTCTGTGATGAAGAACCCGCTGGTGCCTTGAGATCGGGGTGTAGACTGAGCAGAGATGGGGAAACCGAGCGTAGTGGTAAGAGGGGTGTAGATACCATCGGCAAAGTCAGAAGAGTAGGTGGACGAGAAGAACTTGGGACCGGCCGACTCGGACTCGGAGCGGGTCACGACCGACTCTCGAATCTCGACGTCAACGTCATTGATACCGTGTTCTTCAAGAAGCTTCTTGCACTTGGAAGCCACAACAAAGCCGTCATCGCTGGAAAGAGATTCGGGCATCACACCAATCCATAGGATGACAGGAGGAGGGGGAGCAGAAGAAAGCTCCAACTCGTCGGTGTATCCGATACAAACTATGTCGGTGCTAGTCCACATTACGTTCTCGAGAAGGGCGTGGATTTTGAGAGCTAAATTGTCTTCCCAAAGCTCTACGAGGGCATGGTTGCCGACGGGGCGAAGCTCCTTACGCCTGAGGTAGGCTTCTGGGCCTGTGGGTGCTTTCCATGGAGTGGTGCTAGAACGAGCGACTAGGATTGGGGCAGAGGGCAGGCCGGCGTAGTGGAATGCGGCCTCTGTCATGGACATGACGGGACAAGAGCGTATAGGGTAGGAGTTCGATGGTAGGGAGATATCTTTTGTGGCGAGGGAGCCGCTGGGGTTGATCGATATCGATAAAGCGTTTGTAAGAGGGGAACGAAAGGTCTCGTCCTTGTCTTTAGCCTTGACAATGCAGAACGAGCGGGATTTTCACCTGGATAAGTAGCAACCAATCGCTCAATCGCACTAATTTATATACCTATGTTCCTACAGCTTCCGAATCTCTCCCCAACTTCTTGATCTCGTTCAAAGGAAATACGGTAAGCCTACTCCAACTTGTCTCGCGATTCGCTTTCTTAAAGTCCATTGTTGCGGACTCACCGTTAGATCCTCCTTTTAAAGGCACGACTACTGGTGGACGATACCAAGCTGCTCCGGCCATTTCTTTTGATCGTTTCGTTCGTGCTTGCGTCGCTATCAAGCTGTTGAGCGAAGCCTTTCAGAAACTTGACAGTGATCGGGGTAGATGGTATCAGATAAATTATGATCGGTTAATGCATAAGTACTGTGTTTACGCTTCCTTGAGCGGAGGGAGGAATGTGGTGAATATATTGATGTGTACCAAGTATGAACAAAGAAGTTGGGAGAAGAATAGGAGTACATAACTATTTTTTAGTTAGGATGTCTCGTTGAGTCACTTGTGTTTTTTGTTTGTCCTCACCTTTCTCTCTTACCGCGAAGGTGAATTTTTGAAATGTAACAATTTCTTTTACTCTTCTTTTTTTTATGTTCTTGAAAGTACGATATCCTATCAATTGAGTTAGCCGTCTGCACCTCCGGACCCAATTCATTCGCATCATAAGCCGTCACGAACACTGGCACTCCGTAAAACCATCTTAACAGCCCTCCTAAATTTGAGCGGATCCCAACCCGCGAGATATCTAAATCGACCCGACGAGACTGACCAAGTCAGTTACCTAGGGTAATGCTTCCATTAACAAAACAATCCTCCTACTTCCAAAGGATTCAGGTCACTTACTGATACTCTTTGAGTTGACAGTCGCAAGTACCAGTCTTCAGTTTTACTTAGTCGCGTGAACTGGAAGATCTTCCGTTTTTAGAGTGTAAAGTTCACACAACAGCACAAGTGAGTACCCAGTGACGGATGGATCTGACGAATCGCTCACCTCCATCGGTTCTCCCACCCATATGAATAGCAAAATGATGGCCACATTATCGATCTGATTCGAAGCACTACATACATCAAAGAAGTTGTCAGCGTTCCGCAAGGATTAGGATTAGGATTAGGATCAACCGGCTCAAGGGGTAGGCGGGTTTCAGAAAAATTACATCACCTCACATTTTTTTGAGCCTTGACTGAGCCCCCTCCCCCCCTACTATATATAGTATATCCCACATCATGTGATTAGATAAGATAATGATAAGATTTGATAAACTGACTCATAATAAGGAGTACTGTCCTGTGGTGACATTTTCTAGCTTTATATTACCAATATTAATAGAAGATAAGTAGTCAGCATTGTGCTCAGTGGTTAGTGTCTGAAAGATTCTAATTGATACAGACCTACACAAGGCCATTTTGATATGGATTCTGAGCTTATATTGAGCTAGAAGTCCTGGCAAGCTTTTAGGTGCTCACAACCCATTGAAACAGCCCAAAAGAGTGGTCTAATTGGCCAAAAATAGGTACCTCGCATTTTTTTTTCTCCCCTCTGGGGGACCCCCCTACCTGATGTCTGGGATTCGCGTCCCGCCTACCCCTTGGCGTTCCGACTTTGTTTTACATAGAAATTGAGACCAGATGGATAATAATGGAAACCTTCTCGATAATGATATGTCCCTGAGTTGATTTTCATTGAGCCAATGCTGTTTGCATGAGCTGGGATTACCATTGTGACTTTTTTGCCCTGCAATAGCCCCAAGTTTCGTTTGCCTCCATCATCTGACTGACTATATAAACCAATCATCGGAATAAAATCTACCCCTCTCGAGAATACACGTAGTAATGCCCCCGCGCAACCCTCCTTTTTCTCTGGGCTCCAGTCGAACAAAACCAGCTCATGATGATAACCCGTCCAAAGTAGCTAGGAATCTCCTGGAAGCGGTTCGTATTGCGAATCGCATACAGGACATGGCGAAGGTTAGTCCTTCTGGTGCATTGTGGGGCAGGTCGCGGGGCAAATTGCTTTCTTGACAAAAAGAAAGAAACTGATACCCTTTACACAGCGGTCAACCAGAAACGGCCAATTGGTGGAGAAACGTGCTTTGAGGGCAAGTAAAGTGGTCTCGTCCGCACAAGAAAAATATCTTCAGCTCAGGGCAAGGATTGAAAGCCATAGAAGCAACAGTGGATTGGATTCGACATTGGCGTTTGGAGTCCGTTTAGAGGATTTGCTTGAGTTAGTTTCCTTTTTTTTCGTTTTAAGAAAAAAATTACTGATGTCATGTCGGGACTCAGGCACTTGGAGAACATCGAAAGGGATCTGGAGATTCACAGAGTACTGGATGATGTTGGGGCACTCATAAACAAAGAGAAAGATTTGAAGGACCACTATAACAAACTGAAAACTTGGGAGACCAAGTTTAATGTGAGTATCGTGGATGTAAACCGCTAGGAATAAAACCTGAGCTGTAAATGTTATTAATTACCAACCAACCAACAGCTCGCAGCGATAAAGGTTGCACGAATGACGAGGCACAAAAGAGAAAGAACTGGCACTAATGAAGCTAATAGGACGAACTCGTGCACTACTCCGATCCCTGAACCGGCACATGTGGGAGGCAATAGTCAGAAAGTCACTATGACTTTCTCGTCTTCTAACATCTCGGATCCTGTGATTAACAATTGCGGAGGAGATAGTATCAGCACCTCAAATGTCCATGCTGCGAGGATTACGATTGCAAAAAAAGTGGTGAACGTGAAACATTACCATGCTGTAAGTCTCTCTGAGGATCATATGTGCTAGGCTGACAAGGCACTAGGTGGGTCCGCGCCAACGGAGATGGAGAAGATGAGGTTCCTACAAAGGCTCTGGATGTTCCAAAGATCGAAGACGTGGTTCACGATGAAGGAGAAAAGATAGTTTGTCGATACCCCGAGCGTCAACTGATCTGTCGTGTATGCATGTGCTCTTTGACTTTATAAATGGTATCCAGAACGTTTAGCTCGCGCGACAAAGATACTGGTGCAGCATCTTTACAACATTGTAGTCCTGGTCAAATTGAGACGACGAGAGACTGAGGGTTCGGTGAAAAGACGGCTAAATACCAGTCTAGACTCGAGCCAGTCCTCTGTGTAGAGTAGTGATGACAGTCGATCACTACATCGGCGCTTTGATCGACTGCCATCAAACCGTTACACAGGGCGGATGGTTCGAGTCTAATACCAGTCCAAGTAATAAAAAAAGAGGGAACACCATATTCTGGGCAAAAGTAAAGAAAAAGGGTGGGACAGAAGATCGAAGTCGGATCAAACAATTCAACTATTTGAGTATGTTTGGTACTGTTCCGGTCAATTATTCGAATGCCTTTGCTAGCTATGATTGGTCCCCGGGTTGATTAGTTCTTTCAGTAGGGCTCAACCCAAATGGTGGGACTGGAAGCTCTCAAATGTTATGGTCGTATCGATGTTGTGGGTGGGCCCTCATCAACCTCCCCCTTTCTCTCGTCTTTCTCTCGCTGTCTTTTGCTCCACTTCACCTTTATCCATTTATCGCTTTCAAATTCACTCACCGGAAATAACTCCCACTGAATTCGGATATTTGCGTTACTGCTACGAAATATGACAACGTAATAATGTACCCAACCCCTACGCACAGCTCGTACACAATGCAGGAGCAGGTCTTCCGGGAACGGTCGAATTCGTTTCGTGAGTTGTACCTTCTTTTCTCAAAAATTAAAAAAAAAAACTTATGTCCCCTCGATCCATGCATGCAGAGACACCCAGCTCAAAGAGAACTTCCAAAAAAACGTCTTTGGCCCAGTGTCTTCGACGAGAGCGCTTTTACCTTCTTGTAGAGAATAGGTATGTATACGGAGTACTACTAGGAAGAAAAAAGGACCGATATCTAACCCTGACCTCTCAACATAGTGTTCCACAAAAGTCTCTTTCGACTTTTTCATGGAAGCCTTAGGAGCCGAGCTCGCACCATACGGTATCGATTCCCTACTGATCCAACCAGGTTTCATTTACGCCGATTGGGGGGTCAAAGCAAGGAACGCTGGAAAGGGAACCAAAGAGATAACCAACACTAGTACCCGTAGCGATGACTACTTCAAGTTGAAGTTGAAGAAAACTCGAGGAACCCCGAAGGACCTTGCCCTCATATAGGATCAGATTTGGACGCTACGATGGCATGGGCGATCGGTACTGGGAATTGTACCAAAAATCCTTGGGGCAGTGATAGTGAACCTGCTTTTTGTTTCTTTGTTTCCATCGATATCTAGGAGCGACTCCGGCTTCGACATCAAAAGAGCATCCGGACTGACGATATAGTCATGGCGGATTCGTCCTCGACATCACTGCAGCAATATAGTCATGGCGAGCTTGTCTTCGACATCACCGGAGCTGACAATGTAGTCATGGCAGATAATTGTGTAATTGAGTTTTTGAATTAACAGTATGTAAATCTACACAAAGGTCCCTCCAGGGAACTGCTGGCAGATCTGATACAATAGTACTTATAAACTCAAATCAAAAGCACCTCTCCCCTCTCGAGATTACAAGTAATGCCCCATACAACTTTCCCTCTGCACCGGGCGCTCCAATCAAGCAAGATTAGCTCATAATCGTGACCCATCCAAAGCACCCACGAATCTCCTGGAAGCGGTTCGTATCGCGAGGTACGTACAGGACACGGCAAAGGTGAGTCCTGTCGCGTCAGTTAATGGTTGAGGCTAATCTTAAGGATTCGAAGCGTGATGTTACATACAAGACATCTTCAACGGCAGGGTATGTACAGTATAGGATTTGCGTTTTGGACACCTGAAGGTGGTTCGCCAGCTGTCGCTTGGCTAACTTGGCGGAAGTAGGGTGCACAGAGGAGACTGGACGTTTGTCCATTTATAGTGTCCGTTATGCCGGGGGAGAGGAGCGAACACTTGAGGCAATGCAGCATTTGGCGGGGGACACTGGATGGATGGCATGAAGGAGATGGAAGAGAGAGGACGTTGGTGCATCTCTTTCAACGGTAAACGGATAGTAACGCACCCATAGGCAATATCCGAGGTTCCAAAAGGGCTAATGACAAGCACAGTAAGCACCACATCCCAAAAGCGCAAAAGCGCAAAAGCAAGACACACCCTAAGAAGCATATGAGCGATCGTCGGCTTTTGACATCCCATACGTGGGTTGGGAAGAGTTAGAGGACGCGTCCCTCAGCCTACACGCGCATCACGTTCGCTTTGAACCAAGTCGCTCAGATTGCTCAGGGAGACATCGAAAGCGGACCGGAAAATTGGCGTCTTTGGACGTTGTAGCATTGATGTGAGCCTGGCTTCCGTGAACGTATGAATGAACGACTTCAACCGAAACCCAAATCAGAACCGGCCGGATAAGACAAAAGTAAGAAGACGCACCTTGTATCCTCCATGCGGACTGAGATAGCTTCCGTAGTCATCGACCTTCCCTCACGACACTGAGTATCGCTGGATTTGGTTCCGATGTTGGATTTGAAACCTCCGGAACCACCACTACAGTTGCTGTTTCCCCACCGCTCGCCCAAACCATAGTTGGACCGACCGACAGAACGACACGCTATTGCTAAACGAAAAAAAGACGGAGGGTCGACGGAAGTACAAGGACCTGCCGGACCGGATAGAGCTGGCGTATGAAGGTGATGGTGACTACCAATATTGAAACAGACTTGAATGTCACCAATGGAGCGCGCGGTGAGATTGTCGACATCATTCTTGAAACTGACCTTGGAGAAAACGTCGTTTCGAAGTTGACGAGAACACGGGCAACACGTTTAGAAGGGTTGGAGGAGGCTTGAGCCCTTAAGCACACGAATGATAATCAGCGTCGCTGAGGGACACAAAAGTAGTCAACGTACCATTTACCGGACACAATTTCCTACGACAGCAGCCTATGGATTCACAGATCATCGCACACAAAGCCAAAGCATCAACTACGTTATCGTAGATACTTATCGGGAGCTTGCCGTCGGGAAAGCCGTCATCGACAAATCACTACGTTGCGATGTCAAGAAGCTTGGGACAAGATAAGATATGACTAGGACTTCTGAGAGATTTCGATGAAAGATAGAGCCAGAGTTGATGGAAGAGGTCGACCGGTTGGAAGGAACAGAGTAACGAAACACTGTTCCGGTCAATTATTTGAATGCCTGTGCTAAGATCGTGATTGGTTCCCAGTTGATCATCTCGTAGTTGTACACACTCGTATAGGCACTCGTATATGCGAGTGTGTGAATACTCTACAGATCTTGTGTTTACAAATTCTTGTACTCTGACTCCAAAGTCTCCTGGTCCTTCTCTCTTTAGTAGTTATGGCATCACCACCTGGAGGATATGGGTCTCCGGGTGTCCCAGGAACTACGGGCAACAACCTCTACTCCAGGAGGCTTTGCAGCTGGACGTCCTATAGGCCCGCCTCCTGGTGCAAATTCTCAGTAGGTACTAGTCCATTCGACTATTCTACTACAAAGGTTTATTGAACTGGATCGCTGCAGTCGAGACGGACAATTCTGGACGTATCCCTGCTCAAGAGTTGGGTTGGTACCCTTTCAACGTGCCCGCTCGTGCGTTTGAAATCTCAATCGGTTTCAATGATTAAGGACGTGATGAATGGGGACTGGACTCGCGAGCTTTTACGTTTAGAAATCTGTGATTTTAAACACCCCACGCTCGTTACTCTTTTAGCATTTGCAACATCAAGATGTTGATGTCAATTTTTTGTCGCATTTTGGCTTTCTTTCGATTCCCTCTCAAACTCTTCTCCTTGTTCCACAGGATACGGACCACAGTGGAACGATTGGCTTCAACGAGGTTAGTCCACTTGAGAGATATGCATTTGACTCAGATCAAAGTTCTGATGCGTTCTCTCTCACGCGTAGTTTACCGGTGGCCCTTGTGGAAGGTCTGATATTGGGACAGCGATTGTATCGCTGACGGATTTGGCACTTACAACAAAGACTGGTAGAACGTCTCCAGACATCTCGACCGTGACCGTTCCGGTTCCATCGATGGTGGCGAGTTGCGGGAAGCTCTTTCTCAATTCGGGTCTCAATTCGGGTATGTATGTATAAATATCCCCCCTTCCCTCCACCATCAAAAAAATTGATGAACGGATGTATACTGACACCTCTACAATCGCTCAATCGCACCAATTTATATGTTCCTACAGCCTCCAACTCTCTCCTCAACTTCTTGATCTCGTTCAAAGAAAATACGGTAAGCCTTATTCCAACTTGCCTCTCGCGATTCGCTTTCCAAGTCCATTGTTGTGAACTCACCGTTGGATCCTCCCGTTAAAGGCACGACTACTGGTGGACGATACCAAGCCGCTCCGGCTATCTCTTTCGATCGTTTCGTTCGTGCTTGCGTCGCTGTCAAACGGCTGAGCGAGACTTTCCAGAAACTTGACAATAGGGGAGTTCAAACCTCGTATTTGGGACGTATTTAAAATTTATTTAACTTCTGTTTCAATCGGCTCTGCCGCTGTTGCCGTAGCACAGCATCGTCGGCAGACCTCGCTTTTGTGCAGAAGGATATGTACCCACTCCCGGGATACCACGCTAGCAGTGTTAAGAATCAAAGCAGAGGGCCGTTGCTCTCGCAGGACATGTACATTGTACAAGGCCAAAATCAGCTAAGCGGGTTGAGTAAGGACGATTCCCTTCGGTCGGTCTTGTAATGGTTCAGGTAGGTATGAATATGACTGCCATGGCTAGCAGCTCTGACCCTGCAGCGTTGCATCCTGACAGAAGGCTCAAATTGAAATCAAAGGATGCCAGCTTGCTTTTGAATGTAAGGAATAGCATAATCAGGAGAGACTCAAGGTTTGGTGCGATGACGGAGGCCTCATGGTAGTTGCATTTATGCCGTGGATTTCCACAGAACAATATCTTTGTACGTTTTGTCTACGTACTATGCACGAACATGTACAGTTCTAGTTCCTCCTTTGCTTCACTATCCGTCTTTGAAAATGATGTACAAACTAACTACTCGTGCAAGAGCCCACCCTCCCTTGGGTCGGTGATCAGTGACGTCAAGTGAAGCAGCCAATCAGATCATACTTTCATCAAACACATGTAGATGAGCTAAGGTCTGCCGACGATGCTGTGCTACGGCAACAGCGGCAGAGCCGATTGAAACAGAAGTTCAAATAAATTTTAAATAAATCCCAAATACGAGGTTTGAACTCCCCTAATGATCGGGATGGATGGATTCAGATAAATTATGATCAGTTTATGCATACTATGCTCACACATGCTTGAGTGGAGGGAGGGATGCGGTGAATACGTTGATGTGTAAACAGCATGAACAGGAAGTTGGGAGAATAAGAGTACATAACTGTTTTTAGTTCGGGTGCGTCATTGTCTTTTTTTTATTGCTCTCTCCCGCATCCGTTCTATTTGTCCTCGTCTTTCTTCTTTTTCTCTTTAAAGATGAACTTGAATGTGATATGTAACAATTGCAGATCGTGCTTTTTCCTTGATTATCTTGAAAGTATGATGCGTCAAAACGCGTGTTCATTGATATCGATGCTGCTCCCCATCTTAGACCTAAAGAGGTCCACGAAGAAAGAGTACTATTTTTTCCTGGACTCTATGTCCACGGACCCAGAGTAATCAACCTTTCCGACATTGGTCTTTCGTGGCCAACTCTAACCTTTCAATACTGAATATGTTATATTGGTGTCATCTGGCCAACTTCAACTCAAACTTTTCAGCACTCAATATATTATCTGACCATCCCCTTTCCAACACTGAATCTATTTCTCTTGTCTGGCCAACTTCAACTGATTAACCTTTTCAGCACTGAATGTATTGTCTGACCTCCCCCGAGTGGTAAACCTTTCCAACGCAGCCGAATATATCGGTCTTGTCTGGCCAACTTCAACTGATCGACCTTTTGGGCACTGGATATATTGTGCCTTTCAGTACAAATGTAGTTCGAAAATGATAATCAACACATTTCAATCATTGGAATAGAAAGCTTTTTGACACGCACATGGAAATCTTGTGAATAAAGGTTTATAACATTGTACGGATATCTTATACATAGTCTACTTCGTCCGAGAATTAGTGCTTTGGCTCGAAGAGGATGACTATGTATTAGGAAGTGATCCGGATCCTTTACGAGGATTGTCAAGATGGTCTTATGGAGTGTCAGTGTTTTATATTGCGAACGAATCTGGTCCGGAGGTGCAGACAATCCGATATTGTACTCTTAAGAACATAAAAAAAGGAAGAGTAAAAGCAACTGGTACATTTCAAAGATTCAGCTTCGCGGTAAAGAGAGAAAGATGAGGACAAAAGAAAAACACAATGAGATGTCCTAACTAAAAAAAAACAGTCTAGTAGTCTCCCAACTTCTTTGTTCATACTGTTTACACATCACTACATTCCTCTTTCCTTTCTTTAAGCCTCCGCTCTTAGAAGCGTGAGTACAGTACTGTACTATTACGACCATAAGTTCGCGTAACGCATAACGCACCCCCCCTGAACTTGGGTCATTTTATAAATCATAACGCATCACATGCACATCCGAACACCTACCCCAATAATTCCGTCACGCGGCCCGAGCTCGGATCAGCCAAAATGAACTAATTTTTGCGTGCGGCCTTCGGCCGCAAAGCATCGCGTAACACATCATCCGGCCTCTGAACTTATTCTCCACCGAAAGTATCGCGTCACGGCCAAAGTGAATGAACTTTTGGTCGTAATAGTACAGTATACATAAACTCATCATAATCCCATCCATTCCGATTGCTGTCAAGTTTCTGGAAAGCTTCGCTCAACTGCGCGATAGCGATGCAAGCACGAATGAATCGATCAAAAGAGATGTTCGGAGCGGTTTGGTATTGTCCACCAGTAGTCGTGCCTTTAACAGGAGAATCTAACGGTGAGTCCACAGCAAAGGACTTTAAAGCGAATCGCGAGGGAAGTAGGCTTACCATATTTCCTTTGAACGAGATCGAGAAGACGAGGAGAGAGTCGGAAGCTGTAGGAACATGAGTATATGTAAATAGTGCGATTGAGTGGATGTAAGAGCGTCAGTGTAAACCCGTTCATCACATTTTGATGGACAAAGTTGAAGGGAAGGGGATATTTATACACACCCGATTTGAGAAAGAGCCTCCCGCAACTCGCCACCGTCGATGGAACCAGAATGATTACGGTCGAAACTTCTGAAGACGTTCTGCAAGTGGTTGATGTACTGTTGTTGTTGAGTAATGAAAAGAGTCAATACCGTCAGTGATAGTTGCTGTTACGAGCAAGGACCCAAGATCAGACCTCCCTCAAGCTGGCAGACTACACATGAGAGAGAGAACGCATCAGAACTTTGATCTCAGTCAAATGCATATATCTACAAGTGGACTAACCTCGTTGAAGCCAATCGTTTTACCGTGGTCCGTATCCTGTGAAGAGTTTAAGAGGAAAGCAAAAAAGAAAGCAAAAATGCGACTTACAAAAATGGACATCAGCATCCTCACTGTGTCGATGTCCAGCGCTAAGAGGAATAACGAGCGCGGGGGGTTCAGCTGCGTTGCTTAAAATCACAGATGTCCAACCGTTTAAACTCACGAGCCCAGTCTCCACTCAGCAACTCTATCGCTGTGAACAGTCATCAAAACCGATTCAGACTTCAAACGCACGAGGGGGCACGTTATAAAGGGTACCAACCTAACTCTTGAGCAGTGATACGTCTAGAATTGTCCGTGTTGACTGCAGCGAACCGGTTCCAAAGCCTAGAAGAGTAACACAAAACATCAACCTCCGAGCTCTATAGTAGGATAGTTGAATGTATTAGTACTCACTGCCAAGGATCCACACCAGGGGGCGGTCCCATAGAACGTCCAGCCGCAAAGCCTGCTGAAGCACCCGGTGGAGGTTGTTGTCCGTACCCATAGCTGCCGGGAAGAAGTGCCCCACCCGGAGAGTCATATCCACCGTATCCTCCACTAGGACCTGGATTCGGGCATGAAGATTGAGACGACACGTCTAGACGATCCTAACACGACAACGTACCTCCTTCCGATGCAAAAAGAGTGGTGTTCTGGTGAGTTGTGGGCATGCAATAGGAGAAGACGCGTCAGGAGATGCTGCAGGGGGCCGGGGAGGTTGGATGAGACGCACTGCTTGCAAATAGTCAGCACTCTGACACTGGTTGCACCACATCGGGATGGAACTTCCGCAAAGAAGACATGAGCAAATGAGTGGTACGTTCATAGTAGATATAGTGGTGTTGGAGAAGAGGGATGAGGGGGAAGTAGTTGAGCACCATGGGCAACCTTTGCGAATATTTAAAAGCAAGCGGCAAACGCATAGCGACTTGTTTGAATCGCCAGGAATCACTGAGACGAGCGCGATCGAGATTCAGCAATGTATCAGGCACGATGTTAACTGCAAAAAACAATTGAAGAGTAGAACTCAAACGGCCTCTTGAAAATCTCCTGGAATTTCTGAGACGAGCGCGATCGAGATTCAGCAATGTATCAGGCACGATGTTAACTGCAAAAAAAGTCGAAGAGTAGAACTAAAACGGCCCGGCTTCTTGAAATCTATTGGGGAGGAGCACATCGAGATTCAGCACTGTATCAGGCACGATGTTAACTTCAAAGTAGAACCTATTGGGGACGAGCGCATCGAGATTCAGCACTGTATCAGGCACGATGTTAACTTCAAAGTAGAACCTATTGGGGACGAGCGCATCGAGATTCAGCACTGTATCAGGCACGATGTTAACTGCAGTTGAAGAGTAGAACGCTTCTTAGGGACCGACCAACGTCAGACTCAGTTCATTTCATCATGACAGTGATCGAAGACGCGGCTGACAAGCCGACTGGAATATTTCGTGGGTCCTTTGCACAGACATGCCTTTATTCCTACGCATTTTTTGACTTCGTCATTTTCTTCTTAGCTCAGAAAGTTTTGTATTACATCTTGAAGGACTCAATCTGACGCAGTTTTTCCAGATGAGTAACGCTATGTTTTTAGTTTCTCGAGATTCGGTCTTCTGACAGTCTACAGATATGTGATTTTATTCAGTAGCCCTTCTATATATATAGTTCTCATGGTGTACCAGCCCTTGACTAGTGACTTCTCAGACATCTGTCCCTTCGACAATGTTCTGCTGTAAACATTCAAAGTAGCTTTTTGGCAATAGGGCGCATCTGCAACAAGAAATATGACCATTTTTTAAAAAAAAAAACAACCCGTTTGTCGTTAGCCCCACTTTCAAAAAATACCATGATGATGTAAGTGACACATCCGAATTTGAATGTCATCAATAAAAAGAAATTGGGCGCAAAGCGTGGCAAGAAATACCATGCATACACAGCTTATCCGTCGTTCCATCATCTTCATTGCCAACCATCAACATCTTCAATCCCTGAACGTGGACGCCCAGTCCGTTCATGTTCAAAATTTTAACACAAACAAGTGACCTTGAGAGACTTGGAGGATGTGATTCCTTTGGCCGGCTTTGCTGGCCTGCCCGCTCGTTGCCAAGCGGCAGGTCACAAGCCTTGACAAGGCGATGCGTCATACCGTGCCATTTATAGTGATGTGACTTGTGTCACTCTAAATTTAATGGTTGCCGAGGAAACTTAACTTTACAAAACTCCGTTGGCTGAGCCTGGTCCCCTTGTGACTTGCTCGGTTTGATCAGCCGAAAAAAGCCGGCCAAATCAGGGTCAATAGAGGTGATTAGCAACAGGCTTCGGATGTCTCCGACTTGCCATTTTTTGTAAATGTTCCGTAAACGAAGCTTAGTAAGAAAATACGTTGGTGCCAGTGACGAAGTACACAGGTCCCTCTGAGTCTGTTTGCTGTTTATGTTCTTTACATAGGAGGCTCTGAGAATAGAAGAAATATAAATTCCTACAAGGTAAGTATCATTGAGGAGAATCGAGGGCATTATCATTAGGACTCAGTAAAGAGCATTGCCTCGAGAGGCCTTTCCTCCCGGCCGAACAGCTTCCGGTGCGCTCCAAATTAACCGCATCTTAAGCGCGCAGCACCCGGACATGTCCGAAAACGCAAAAATGGCCGTTGCTAATCACCTCTAATCAATCCTAAAGGAGTTATAATGTAGATACCTACTTAATTGGGAAATTGTTTACTGAGTGTCTACTCATTACTGAACAGGTTTATTACAGTGATATAGTAACGGTTCACCACTCGGTCTGCAATCGTAATATTCATGCTATTGTCGTTCAAGGCACTGATATTATCTCCTCCGTAGTGATCAAACACAGTGTCCAAGATGTTCGCAGATGAGAAAGTCGGGGAAGCCATCTATCGCCCTTTACCTGTGCCGACGAATGTCG
Organism: Dendrothele bispora CBS 962.96; assembly: GCA_004369135.1. NCBI lineage: Eukaryota > Fungi > Basidiomycota > Agaricomycetes > Agaricales > Dendrothele > Dendrothele bispora. Next base: position 2,065 of record ML180158.1, on the reverse strand, counting down.
GAAACTTATCCGAGCGCTTATCAGCACGGCTGGCTGATCATTGCCGTGATCTGCTGTGATCAGTACGGCTACACTGAAGCTACTGTAGATCCGAAAATTGACCCCGATGTTACTTTTATTCTATGATACCAACTGTTGCATATCTATATTCTACATGTTAGCTTAGAGCTAGTCTCTGTAAAGAAAAGAAGTACTGCTGCTGAATATAAGCTTCCCATTGCAACTTTTTTACTATAGTGGAGGATTCCTCACAATTCAATAAAGTTGAGACTCACGGTGAAAAAACACAAATCATAATAAAGTACATTTGAGTCGAAACAATAGACCGCATCTGCAATGCGAAATTTGACCCACATTTTATTCATCAAACCGTAGTCGAATTTTTGTGGGCCCCACTCGAAAAGTTTGCAAGTGAAGCTTCAACGGAGTACGTCACGCACACAAAAAGCCCGGACTCCTAGTCAAACACCCTTAAGCTAAACAACTTCTAGCTCAAATCTTCTCTGTGTCATCGAGTTCTTCAGTGTGAGGCTATCGTGGGAAGTTGGTGATGAGAGAGCGGAGGTTGACATCTGGCGTGAAGACTCGAAAGAAATAATAAGTTTACTGTCCATTGCAGGGAGGAGTATTCAATAGTGAAGTATGTTGATTCATAGATAGGTAAGGATACTAGGCCTCCCTACTGCTGCGATGCTCCATTTCATTTTTATTAGCCCCATGATATTTTTTTTTTTAGTTTATTTTCTTGGGGCCGCGGTTTTTCGGGTTGCAGATGTGGTCTATTACTCAAATAAATGCTGTAGAAAAAAAATTGTGGCCAAAAATCTGCACTGAGTAGAACGCATCTGCAACGAGAAATACGACGGCCCCACCCAAAAAAATGAAAGTGGGGTTGAAGAAATTTGAATGTGGGGCTAAGGAAAAACCACTACGGGCAAGAACAACTACTCCGGCCTGGAGAATTGTAGGAATATTGTAAGAATATTTTAAATGTTCTTGTTAATGTTCCTACTGGGAACATTTTCGGATTATTTAAAATGTCCCGAAAATGTTCTTGATGATGTTCCGATCGGGAGTTCTGGACAGGAACATCGTGTCCACGTTTTGGCCACATTAGCTTGATGCCGAGGAGCTCGTGGGACCAACGGCATACCAGGCCGTGCACTGAGCCACCTCATTCTGCACACATGTTGGTCATATGATGTATCAGCTGGGTTCCACCGGCTCTTCGGCATTGATCTAATGAGCTCAAAATGCGGATAGAATGTTCCTGTCCAGAACATTTAAAATGTTCCCGATCGGAACACTGTCAAGAACATTTTCGGAATATTCAAAATAATCCGGAAATGTTCTTGGTCAGAACATCAGTAAGAATATTTTAAATAATCTTACAATATTCCTGAAATTCCCTTGTCCGGAGTAGCGGTTCTTGCCTGTAGTGAACAGAGCAGAAATGGTTCCATAAAGGAACCATGTATATACATACATTCTTTGAAAGAGAACGACCACTCGACATCAACGAAAACACTAGCGCGTTATATGTATGCATATGGATACTTCCGAGCTTGAAGCTTGATGCTGTATACTGACCCTCTACCTGCTGCCCAACAATTCCACGTCATCCTATTTGATGACATTTGAACTCAGATGTGTCACTTGCATCATAATATTTTTTGGCTGTGGGGCTAGCGACAAACGGGTCGTTTCTTAACTACAAAAAACGGTCATATTTCTTGTTGCAGATGCGCTCTAGTGTCTGAAAAACCAAATGTTTTGCTTATGGGTCATTTTTCGCTGGGTTCGCTTCTGTAGCTGCTTCAATCCTCCACCAATCTAGACTCGAGCCAGTCGCTCACTAGTCTGCTGCGTCATTTGATGATGCAGACGCGGCTCTTTGATCGACTCTCGGGCCGGTAAGCTGGCCGGTTGATAGAATTCGATGAGAATCTGCTTATCTATCTAAGCACCAATAATTGCAAGCAAATTGCTTTTAGTAACAGAATGTATACACTATTGGAACATATAGATACAGACTGATGAGTATAAGACAGGTACAGAAGGGCCT
>ML180157.1:0-25745 GCA_004369135.1 Dendrothele bispora CBS 962.96 | reverse complement strand
CGATATGAAGTTGTTCATTCTGTCTGACTTGGCATCTTTATATGCTACCATTGGAATGATAAGAACTAGAAATAAGACTCTATGGATTGTGTATTGTCAAGGCTGGTATCGAATGAATGCAGAGCATGATACTCATGGCTATTTCAGGCATTAGGGCATTGTACATCACCGAAACAAAACCCGCGGTCGAATCACACATTATCGCGAAAACATAACCAACCTAGATGACGAATGTGAATATATAACCATCCAGAACTGATACTTAATTTAACATTACTCAAAAAACCAGATACAGAAATTTTGATTCCCCCAAGAATAACAAAAATTTTTGAACTTTGCTCAGTGTGCCATTGGCCAATCCCAAATTATTTTGGATGCCCTGGCCATGGTGAGGCTTAGATTGATTTGCTGAGTTAAGCCACCACTATTCACATTGTTGAACATACCATGCTTTTTGCCCAATCAATCTTGTCAGACTCATGAGGAAGAGAGGAAAAATTATCTTCAATGTGTCGGGAGCATCATTAACGTTGTTGATCAGTCTTTTAGCAGCAAGTCCACCATCCAAATATGCACCGGCTGAAAACTGAATTAAATAAATCCCATTATGATAAAAAATCTTCGTACCGAAGGAGTCCAGTAGGAAGGTTGATGGTACAGTTCTGACCATCAATGTTTGAGGAGAAAGCATCCAGGCCTCCAAAAAACGATATCACCGGCGGCGTACTAAAGTTAAAATTTAAATCAATCTGCGCCGTGAATATAATTTAGCACTCCTTACAGTCAGTCTGCCCAGACAATTAAAAATGATGGCAAGCTTTGTAATCAATTCTCAGTGGGTTGGACTATAAAGTCATTCAGAAGAATATGTACAATTTCTAACTTCATTCTGGCGAAAATGAAACATAGTGAAATGAAGAGTATGCCGGTAGTGAGTGATGATCTAATTTTTGCTTTTGACAAAAGGATTCCCCTATTTTTGAACTCTGGTCAACCCCTCTAATATTGTTCATAGATCTGCACTCACACAGATAGAAAAAACCAAGAATAAAAGTGATGCATAAGAAATGAACGAGAGGAAACTGATTGTTGTCTGGGCAATCCAAGTCCTGAGCACCCGGGGCTCACTTTCAGAAAGAGGATGTGTTTGTGGGACATATGGAACGAGGTAAATGCACTGAGAACGGGGAATACAGTCTCCAGGCTCTTATCTACATAGCATAGCGTACTCGGAGAAATCTAGCTTGTAATCATCAACATCAGTGGTCAATGACACCTCCCACAACTTGGAAAACAGATGGATACCAAGGTGGTGATGCGTCTAACTATGTACAGATGGTGACTTCAAATAATGTGGATAGCCATTTTCAATATTGGAAGAAAATAATACAAAGGTGCCAGTGAAACTGAGGTTAAATCATACAAGGGTGAGACTGAGGTGAACTTATACAAGGGCGAAACTGAGGTGAAATTGTCATAGGGACCACATATAAACATACCGACTTTCAAACGATTCTTATCACTGTTAGGATTTGTTCCTTTTACCGCCAGATTACAGAAAGATGGCCGTAGACTCTAGAGAGATGAATACCTAACCTTTCCTTTTTTTTATTGCCATGGGAACCGAAAGGAAAGATCTGTTGAAATTAGATACTCACCTTTCCTCCTTTGTGTTCATATAAAACCAAGCAGTGTATCAAAATCGACTTGCTTTATAGGCTAGCTCCGGGATGTAGCAGATACTACGTGAAGATTGCGGAACATCCTTAGATATAGTCTTCATGTTTTGAATGAATGGCTTATAAAATAGATAGCCACCAAATGCTATGTACATAGAATTACCACTGCCGCTCTTATAGCGAGCTGCATCATTCAATGTGACTTTTTTGAGCTCGAGGTCTCGAGATTTACAGGACCGAAATCATGAAAGGAATAACTCAAATATAATTATGCCCAAACATGCGAAATACACCTAGACAGAGGATCAGAGTGAATACCCTACAGAGTCCTTAGGATTCTATGGAGCTCAACTCGTAAACAATGGTCGGCAACTGCCAAGCCTTTTATGATCGACTCAAAGCCGCCGAAATAGGCCCTAGTGCTTGTCGACAACATGACATATCGGTACTATAGTTAATGACTCATTCCCGCTAATGGCGTAGTCTTCCTTAGGCACATAAATACTTAATATACGACTGGGCTATTTGTCCGTGTACGTAGCCAATCAATTTGGAAGGTAATTATCATCCCAACTTCAAAGCATATTGGAAAATCAACTCGATACAGTAATCATAATATTAATAACATAGTAATCAATCACTTTCCGAACCATCAAAATGGCCAGTCTGAGATTGAAAATGTAGACTAGAGATACTAAGGCTCTCCTCTCTTATCTTTCCTAGCTTTACATTTCGAAAAACGTAGCCAGCTAAGATACTTAACAATGGAATATAGAGGAGAATGAGAGCTTGATTGTACTGAATGGATAGTAATGGAATATAGGATGTCATGGTCAAGACACCAAGGAAAAATGATATCCTGTGCAGTACAAACAATCATTATAATGAGTGATTGATAGGTAAAGGCAAAACTCTATAAACTGACACATAATAAACTTGCCCGTCCCGTAGAAAGCTCCTCGAAAATGCAGGTAAAAATTTTCCGGTGAAGAAAGAGGAGGCATTTACTTGCAATCCTGGTCTAACCAATCGCCTTTCAAACTGGAAAATAGTGAATAAGCGAAATGAGTTGGCTAGATATACCATGGTGTCAAACGCCAAAGATACGCCTATTGAGATTATGCTGAACACTGGGCGTATGCGTTTAAAACTGCACATGCGGGGGTCGATGATGGATTGTTCTCCTTCAAAGACAAAGAAATCGAGAGCAGAACATGCAGTGGTGATGAGCCAGGAGATGATGAAAAATATTTTCACTCTCTGGTTATCATGGAATACTCCACGCACTCGGAGGAGGAAGAGGAAGGAAATCGAGCTGCTGGACACAGCAAATGATAGAGGAATAATAAGTTCGATCCGTCCACAGTCTGATATGTCAAGCACTGTACTACGGCTCAGCGGTAATAGGTTATAAATGGTCCTGAGAGACTTTACCAACGTATAATACTTGGACTAGAACATAGAATACGGATGCGATTCTTTCATGCATCTTTATTGAGAGAACAGCAAATACTTAATTGGAAAAAAAGAACTCACCGACAGAACATGTATGCTATCGTCGGTATCCCAATTTTTCGCTCAAAATAAAGTTCGACATCACCATCTATGTTTGTGAGGATATCCCAGGTGATAAACTATGTGTTGGTCAGAATACATTTACAATTTGAAATCAAGGACTTTGGCACGCACCATCAAGGAACTCATGCTTACATACCGTGATAACTGGGCGAGTACCGCCAACTCAGAAACGGAAGATGAAGGAGGGACCATTCTCTCATGCGCTTGAGTTTCCACTTATCCTCCTAACAGAAGGGGCTCGAGATTCATGATATCGATGTGTTCTTTTAAGTATTGTTGCGGGAGGGCGGGAATTACATCAACAGGGTCAATATATTTAAGGAAGGAAAGTACATCGGATGCTTTGAATGGGGGCAATTTTATTGCCGCTGACACTGATCTGCGCACTGTGGCGGTGATGAAAGCTCCGCTCCTACTACACCATTCCTTCTTGCGGACAATCAAAACCATCTAATGTTATAGCTCCAATTTCATAGCGCCTGAGATAGTATTTTTAACCCCAAAATGGTTTCAGAATCGTACTCAGCTCGTCGAAATGACGTCCAGAAACTATTTTTTAGATTTTCCGCAAGAAAATGTGTACCGTAAAGCCTAGTTTTTGAGTGGTTGTGTACCCTTTTAAAGACATATCATATACTAAGTACGATGTTACTGCATATCAATTCATCAAAGCACTTACAGACATTGTGGCGTCCATGACTTATAATTGGATGAGGAGAAGGCTCTATTTGATGCACTCTGGTTCATTACCAATTCCTATTTTAATTTTTTTTGGGAAAATGGGTCGTGAAATTTTCGCTTCTTTCGCAGAATCATACTCAGCCATTCCAAAGCTGTCGATCGTGCATTTTTTTCTGGATTCTTGTGAGTAATTGTCTTAGGGGCCCCGCGAAATTTCGAGAATTAAGTACCTTAAATGACCTATAAGACTTATCTCCGGAACGACTCGTAGGCTTTGCTCCAAAAATTCTCTCTATGAGATCTGTTGATTCCGCATCTCCTCTGGTCTCCGACCAAATTGGAATGGTTCATCAATGACTCAAACCGTGACTCATATAATGTTACATAGACACATGGTCACGTGGTAGCGTGTAACGCGTCTCATAAATTTTTCGTTGAACCGTCCAAACAGACAAAAACTTGGTCTTTCCTCTTTGTCACCACTGTTCTCTATCATGACTTCCTCTACTGCTCGCGCACTTACCCCCCACCCAACACCCAGCAAGAAGGTAAGAGGTCTAGTACTAGCTCACGTACTTTTGTTGACTGAATAGTGACAGCTGGCTGCCTTCGCCGATATTTCCATTGAGTCACCCACGAAGCCAAAAGGCAAGAAAACTGTTCGTGACCGGGAGTGGTCTGTGTCGCCTGACAGCTCTGAGGATGAAAAGGAGGAAGGGACAGAGAAAGATGAGGAAGAGGTTGTCCTGGATGACCTCAGGACGCGGTATATAGGAGAGGTTGATCTTCCCGAAAGTACGTTCTTGTTTCATTAAAGTTTTTGCTTTCCTCTGACATTCAGTATAGATGAGGAACCTCTGCTCCAGGAGAGCAGACGTCGTTTCGTCCTGTTCCCAATCCAATACCCCGAGGTATGCGAGTACGTACAATACAGAAAGGACCCTTTCACTGACTCTTTGTCTCAGATATGGCAAATGTACAAAAAGGCCGAGGCATCATTCTGGACTGCCGAAGAGATGGACCTGTCGAAGGACCTGCACGACTGGAACAACCGTATGAATGCCAACGAGCGCCACTTCATCTCTCATGTCCTCGCCTTCTTCGCTGCGTCCGACGGTATTGTGAACGAAAACCTAGTGGAACGTTTCTCCAATGAAGTTCAGGTTGCCGAAGCCCGTTGTTTCTATGGGTTCCAAATCATGATGGAAAACATTCACTCCGAGACATACTCTCTATTGATTGACACTTACATCAAGGAGCCTTCCGAGCGAGAGTTCCTCTTCGACGCCATCGAAACCATTCTCTGTATCAAGCGAAAGGCGGACTGGGCTTTGAAGTGGATAGCTGACAAGCGGTCGACCTTTGCCGAGCGCTTGGTCGCTTTCGCTGCGGTTGAAGGTATCTTCTTTTCTGGGTCCTTCGCCTCTATCTTTTGGATGAAGAAGCGTGGACTGATGCCCGGTCTCGCTTTCTCGAACGAGCTCATCAGTCGTGATGAAGGCATGCACACAGACTTTGCCTGCTTGTTGTTCAGTCACCTCAAACGTCGTCCTCATCCTGAGGTGGTCAAGCACATCATTACCCAAGCCGTTGGGATCGAGCAAGAGTTCCTCACGGACGCGTTGCCCGTCAGCCTCATCGGGATGAACGCCAAGTTGATGTGTCAGTACATCGAGTTCGTTGCCGACAGACTGTTGGTCGCGTTGGGCAACGAGAAGGTGTATGGGTCGACCAATCCGTTTGACTTCATGGACATGATCTCACTACAGGGCAAGACAAACTTCTTCGAGAAGAGGGTCTCTGACTACTCGAAGGCTGGTATCAACCACTCTGGAACCTCATCCACCGAAACTTCGTCTAGGACTTTGTGAGTATCTTATGTTTCTTGGTTTAATCATGTTGTTTCTGACACGACATCTTTAGTGCATTGGACGAAGACTTTTAGACTTGTTCTTCATCTGTGTCTTATGTTCCGAATATGTCCGCATGCCCCAAGTTTTTCCTCCCCACTCTTGCGTTACCTCTTCCCGTTGGCTACCTCATACATTACAATCCTCTGGCTATCCCCTTGCATATCTACATGCCTCATGTAAAATTAGACTTAGTTCCTGTACCTTTAATAAGTGACCGCTTTTTTTTTGCTATCTGGGTTGTCTGCAGTACCAAATGTGTCCACCGTCTCCAAGCAACAAGTTATACACAATAAATAAGAAGCACTGGGGTCTTGTCTTGCGACAGGATTATCCGCGGGTTTGGAATTATGAGGGCTGGAGTTCATATCTACTTGTCTTTTTCACCGTAGTCCTGTTTGGACCGGAAGGCATTGATTTTCCAGGCTCGGTAACAATTTGGCACCTGCGACCGGCCTCGTTAATTGCCACAAGTTGGCCCACTTTCCTTCATAAATTTGGCATATATCATATGTAGAATCATAAGAATAACAAGTCTGAAGCTGATCGGGTGTTGAAGTGGAATAATTCTCGAATCTGTCGCAGAATCAATGTGAGACAGTGAGAGGCATTTAATCCCAGTAAAGATTCTGCTAAAACATCTTTCTCCACTGTGAGCTTTAAAAAACATTCCTGATGCCTAGTTCTGGAGAATACATCTTTGGGATCCGCAGACACTGTAGGCAAGAACAACTGTTCTGAATCGGATTATTGTAAGAACTTTGGTAAGAATGTTGTACATGTCAGGAATACCGATCTAATTCAGTCTTTTTACAAAACTCCTCTGATTTGATCAGCTGTTCTTGTCCACAATAAGAGTCTGTATACCTAATACTGCAGAATCAGAAAGGCCAGCCTCGCATTCATTAGGTATGGTCAGGTCCGGACCATGACTTTCCGTGACCACGAGTATTTCCGGGATCCGTACAAACTCAAGTAAGATTGCGGCATTCGATTTTGAAGTATCGCCTCCGAGTTTGACTGAGCGGCCTTTACAAAATGATTACTGCCGCCACCATAGCCGTACTCGCGGATGAGTCCAGAGCTCCAGTGAAGACGATATGTGACTAAACTCGGCCGAAGGCTGTGTACGCAGAACTACTACTTAGAGAGCGCAATTATGCATTTCGACTGATTTGTGTTTAAAGACTCAAGATTTACGGAATCGAAAACATGAAAAGAATAAATCACTTTTATGACATACACCTATACAGAATAAAAGTGGATACCGTACAGGTTCCTCAAGACTTTAGGGAAACTTTTTGGTAAACAGTAATCCCGAAGCAATGATATTAGGGCGCACTTTGCAACAGGGAATATGATGGCCATTTTATTTAGCTTAGAAACGACCCGTTTTTAATTAGTCTCACTATAGAGTACTATCGGATCAGAGTGGCCATTCAATCAATAACACTACGGGCAAGAGCGACTTTCCGCAGTGAGGAAATCGTAATAGCAAAAAATAGCAAAATTCCCTCACGATTTCCTCACTGCGGAAAGTCGCTCTTGCCCGTAGTGTAAGTAACTCAATATCCATGACGTCAACTTGCTATTTTTCTTCAATGTAAGTGGATCCATTTTCCTGAGTGGGGTTGTTGTATCTCTCGTTGCAGATGCGTCCTATTATGCACATATATTGTTTGGCATTTATGTTGCCGATTTTAAGTTGGCAATTGTAGAAGGTTCAACTTGATGATCTCGATAACAGTCAGTGAACTCGACTCATTTCTGCTAGCGGTATGGTCTTCCCGGCTCGGGGGCAGATTAACGATATACAGCCAGTAACATTCTTTGTATTATATAGTAAATTGACATTTGGCTAGAAAGTAATTTCTACATTATGATGCCGGCGAAGTGTAATAATCCCAAAGAATATTACATAAATACTATAGAATCATAACCAATCGCTCTATGAATCTTCGGCATGGCTGGTCTGAGGCCGAAAATGCAAGGTTGGAATACTGAGGCTCTTCTCCCTTATCCTTCCTAATTTGACATTTCGAAACACGTAGCAAGCAAGAATATTTACCAACGAACAAAACGGGGCGTTGACACTGTTGAGAGCCAGATTGTACTGATTTGGAAATGATGGAACATGGAGCATCATAGCCACAGTACAGACAAAGAATGATGTCCTGTATGGTAGAAAAAACCATTGTAATGACTTATCGAAAGAGAAAAGTAGGACTGACACATAAAAGATTTGTCCATCCCGTAAAAAGCTTTTCGAAAAGGCGGGTAGAAACTTCCCGGTAAAAAAAGAGGAAGTATCCTTTTGTAACCCTGGTTCACCCGACCGCGTTTCGAACTGGAAGATTTTGAATAGGCGAAATGAAATAGCCAGATATACCATGGTGTCAAACACAAAGATTATACCGATAGGCACTATGCCGAAGACTGGGCGAATGTTTTTCAAGCTACACATGTTGGGGTCGATGACGGATTGTTCTCCTTCAACAAAACGAAAATTAAGACCACAGCATGCAGTGGCGATGAACCAAGAGATGGTGAAGAATATCTGAGCTTTTCGGTTATCGTGGAATATTGCACGCGCTCGGAGGAGGAAGAGGAAGGAAATTGAGCTAGTGCAGACCAGAAATGACACAGGAAGAATGAATACCACCTGTTCACAATCTGATACGTCAAGCACTATAGTAGGGTTGAGTGGCAATAGGATATAGATGGTTCTGAAAAACCATACCAATGTAGAATGTTTGAACTAGCGCATAGAATATAGACGTGATTCTTCCATCTATCATTAAGAGAACGAGGAATGATTGAAAAGCAAAAAATCTTACCGACTGAACGTGTATGCTATCGTCGCTAGTCCATGTTTTCGCTCGAAGTAGAGTTCAATTTCATCATCTATGCTTGTGAGGATATCCCAAACAGTAAACTGGGTGTTGATCAGAACTTACACACAGTTTGAATTCAGGGACTTTGGTACATACCATCAAGGAGCTTACGGTAACATAACGTGGTACCTGGGCGAGTATCATTGACTCCTGAGAGACAGAAGACGAGAGGGAAGTCATTTTTCCTAGGTGCTTGAGTTTTGTTCCCTTCTGATGGAATGGGTTCTGTCTTTTTGATGTCTCCTTAAGTATTATTGTGGCTGACACTGATCAGCTGAGGCGGTCCTACTCGCACGACAAAGTTGCTCTGGTCCATGACACTGCTTAGATCTGTTCCTTTCTCTGTCAGAAACATGAATAAAATTTCCTTTTTTTGTCACGAAAAAGAAACGATCTGTTGGGATTAGATGCGCCATCTTTCCGGAAAGAGGGGAAGATCTTAGCGGTGTGTCAAGTCGCGGTTCGCGACTCATAGAAACATAGCACCTTCATTACGAGGGCGATTGTAATACTTAAAGACACATCTTTACTGATCTCCGTAGCTAAGTGCACTCGGCTTATCAGAATCTTATCTTATCCCTATTACGAGGCCTAGGCCGACTGAAAGGAGAATGTCTTTACATGCAACTTTTTGCCTCGGTCACCGATGTGCCATGTGGTCTTGTTTGTCAAGACCTTTCACCCGATTCGTCACCGATGTGGTTCTGTTTGTATCGGAAGCCTCTGACTTTCTTGGCCCGGTAACAGCTGATGGGCCATTAGGCCTCGTAACTTGCCACGCTTGCGGTGACCCACTTCACTTCATTGTCTTTACACGCAAGTTTTTGCCTCGGTCGGTCACCGATGCAATCTTGTTAGTCGACCAATCCAAGGGTCATTACTGGTCCTGTTTGGATCAGAGACTTCTGACTTCCTTGGTGGCACCTGGCCTGGTAACGCCTGGTCCATGGCAAAGGCCTCGTACTTGCTAGTACACTTGCGGTGACCCACTTGACTTTATCTTATCTGTGTCTCATTTTGCACTCACCTCCCACTTGGCACCCAGCATAGTGCTTGTCTGACTCGGACTGTATAAACATTGTCAGGAACACTGATCCAATTTAGTGTTGTTACAGTACTACTTTACAATGTTCCCTATTTGATAAACTGTTCTTGTCCATAGTAAAAGTGTATATACCTATACTACAGAATCACAAATTTAGCCGGTTTCAAGCATTCAAAATAAATAAATACTAAGAGTTTTCTAGGTATGGTTAAGTCCGGACCATTGGCTTTCCGTGTACCACGAGTATTTTCGGGATTCAGTAAGAACTCAAGTAAAGATTGCCGTACATTTTGAGATATAGTCTAATTTTTGACTGAGCGGCCGTTACCGCCATCATAGCCGTACTCAGGAGCAATCGCGGATGAGTTCAGATCTCCAATGGAGATTGATATATAACTAACCACCGAAGGCTATGTACACAGAACTACCTTCAGCTGCTATAACGAGTGCAATTATCCAGTCTGACTTCTTTGTGTTTAAAGACTCGGTTTACAAGATCAAAAACATAAAAGGAATGAATAAGTCTTAATAAACTCTGTTCAAACATGATTAATACGAGACAAATTATTTGACATACCTACACCCATACAGAGAAGAAAAGTGGGTACCCTACACAGTTCTCAAGATTTTAGGGAACTAACCTTTCTGTGAGCAATGTTCCTGGGGCAGCCATATTGATACAAGTAGGGCGCGCTCTACAAAGAAAATATGATGGCCATTTTATTTAGCTTAGAAACGACCCGTTTTTCGATAGCCCTACTGGGTCCTGGGTCCATTATCCGAAGGGTACTATTGAATTGTCTGTTCTATTACAGCTCAAGACCCATGACTTCTTGTTCTTTTGCAATGCAATTCTGTTTCTCTCTAGCTCCATCTGAAGTGGGATTGTCGTGTTTTTTTTTGCGGATGTGCCTGATAAGTTGTTTGGGTTCTATGATGGCGTCTTTACATCGATTGTTGAAGGTTCGACGGCTGATACTCTTGCCAATATTTAGTGAGGTATGGTCTCCCCGAGGAAGATTTACGTTGTACAACTAGCACTCCGAGTCTTTGTCTGAGTAATTTATGTATAGCTGAAATCAACATGTACTAGTATCATGCCCACAGAAATTGCAGTTTTATACAATGATAATAATCCGAAAGACTACCATCGGATTGTAACCAATCATTCTATAACTTCAGCACGGCTGGTCCGAGCTCGAAATTGTAGGTTTGAAATACTGAGGCTCTCCTCTTTTATCTTTCCTAATTTAACATTCCGAAACACGTGACAAGCAAGAATATTTAGCAATAAACAAAGAGGAGTGTTGAGAGCCAGATTGTACTGATTCGGTAATGCTGGCACATAGAGTATCATGGCTAGGGCACTGATAAAAAATGATGTCCTGGGTGGTAAAAAAACCAATAAGTACAATTACTTAACTGAAAGACAAAAGTAAGACTGACACATAAAAGACTTGCCCATCCCTTAAAAAGCTTCTTGAGAAAGCGGGTAGAAACTTCCCGGTAAAGAAAGAGGAGGTATTCTTTCGTAACCTTGGCTCACCCAACCGCTTTTCAAACTGGAAGATTTTGAATAGGCGAAATGAAATAGTCAAATATACCATGGTATCAAACACAAAAAGTACACCGATGGGCACTGTGCCAAAGACCAGACGCATGTTTTCAAAGTCACACATGCGGGGGTTGATGGTGGATTTTTCTCCTTCAACAAAACGGAAATTAAGACCAGAGCATGTGGTGGCAATGAACCAAAAGATGGTGAAAAATATTTGAACACTTCGGTTATCGTGAAATATTGCACGCGCTCGGAGGAGGAAAAGGAAGGAAATTGAGCTACTGCAGACAACAAATGACACAGGAAGAGTGAATTCCACCCGTTCACAGTCTGATATGTCAAGCACTATATGGTAAGGTTGAGTGGAATAGGGTATAGAAGTTTCCGATGAGAAACCTTACCAACGTATAATGTTTGAACTAGGGCATAAAATATAGACGTGATTCTTCATATATCATTCAGAGAACGACCAATGTTGGATAGTAAAAGCCTTACCGAGCAAACGTGTATGCTATTGTTGCTATTCCAAGTTTCCGCTCGAAGTAAAGTTCAAATTCATCATCTATGTTTGTGAGGATATCCCAAACGACAAACTGGGTATTGATCAGGACACATCTACGCGATTTCGGGAGCTTTAAATTTGGCACACACCGTCAAGGAGCTCACAGTAACATAACGTGGTACCTGGGCGAGCATCATTGATTCAGAGACAGAAGACGAGAGAGAAGTCATTTCTCCTGGGTTCTTTCGTTTCTCTCTCTTCTGACACAATGGGTTCTGTCTTTATGGCGTCTCGTTAAGTGTTGTTGTGGTTGACACTAATCAGCTGAGGCGGTCTTACTCGTACGAAGCTGCTCTGGTCCATGGCACTGCTTAAGTCTGTTCCTTTCTCTGTCAGAAACATGAATAGAATTTCCTTTTTTTTGTCACGAAAAAGAAAATATCTGTTTGTAATTAGATCATCCTTTTAGGCCATCTTTCCGGCAGAAAAAGGGGCAAACCCTACCGGTGTGTCAAGTCGCGACTCATAGAAACATAGTCAGACGGTTACGAAGCCGACTGAAAGAAGACCCATCCTTACTGATCCCGTAGTCATCGTAAGCGCATTTGGCTTATCAGAAATCTTATCAGAAATCTTATCTTAAGCTTAATCTTATCTTATCTGTGTCTCATTTTGCACCCGCTTCCCAGCATAGTGCTTTTGATAAGCGGTCATTTGGATCATGTGTAACAGCGAGCATGAGTACTTTGTGCCCAAGAGGAGTATACGAAACTTCAAACTATGTAAAACCAAAAATCCATCACCCGCTACGTGACTGATGCATTGATGGGACGGAAGGCGGAGCTGAGATGGTAGGTACACTGCCGCTATGGCTAACATATGATGAGCTAGAGCTACCAAATGGATCTTTCACTTCCTGTCCCGTGAACGCCGAAGGATGGTAATCATTTTGATCTCCACCGGATGGTGGTGGTAGTGGAATGGTAATGCTCGAAGCTGTTTGTACTGGGGTGCTGTATGGCTGGCCTGTCGTCGGAACATAGGCGGTCGCTGCATGATATGCACCCGGATCATACTGAGCGCCTGGTTGGCTGAGACTGTATTGGGCGGGAGCGGTCATGGGGAGCATCGTCGGGTTGGTCATTAGAGAATTCTGGAAGGCGTTTTTTCGAGCGAGTTTCTTCTTCTTGTTTATCCTGCACCAGATGAATGTTCCGACGATGGAGCCTATAACAAGGAGTCCTGGAAAGTGTAGAAGGAAGCCTCTATCAATATAGGGCTTAAACGAATATTTCGAAAATGGGTTTTACCAATAATTACAATTGCGACGATAAATCCTGGAGAAATGTTCGAGCTGTGAGAGTGACATTCGACGATATTTCCATGACTATGTGAAACCTTAAAAAGCTTAACAACTAAGCTTGGAGAAAGAAATTAAAAGCATAACCCACGTTGTACATTCACCCGAGCTTTGGGAGAATCTTGGCGCTAGAAGAGCAGGAGTTGCATTTCGGGGAATCTTCGACATTGTGAATGAGCTGGGTTTTCGTAGGTCAGAACCACTGTTACCAAGTTCGAAAACTAGATGACGGTCTTATATCCTTGCACTCTTATGTCGTGGAGCCTGGCGCTGCATCGCTTGGTTGATCGAGCGCGATTATTGTAGTTTCTAGTTCTACAGGTGCGGTGTTGTTTGGATATGGAGAGGTCGGGTATCTCGTTTCGAATGAGTAGCCTATCAGCAATCATGAAATCAATGCCTTTTCAATAATCTTTTTTCCAGATTTTCCGTACCAAACGCTGACGCCCTCTTTCCATTCAGTACCGTGTATATTAGCTTCTGATCTATGTATTATCGTGTGTTTTTGAAAACGAGTAGCGATTGTGGACCTAGCTCGCCGAAAAGTGGATATGGCATATGCATAAAAGTCTGAAACACTGACAATGTCTAGGTAGTAATGCACACTCTACGTTTTCTTAGGTGAACCAGTGGTGCAATACAGCCATTAAGTCTTTTGTACAGTGCTAGGATGGAGGAGTCTTCTAACCAGGTATGCTGTAAGGTCTGTGAACGAAGGTCTTGTGGATTAGACCTGATTCGCTGTTGCACCAAGAAACCCGCCGTTCTTCATGATCGAGGCCATCGCTCCGCGTGGCTATTTACGAGGCCCTAAGGTGTTGCCGGCGAGAATGTCGAAAACAGATTAAAGTTTGAGACGACGTGACCGAAGGTACTTATGGCTAGCAATTGTAGTACTAAACCAAACGAAACAGGCTATTGCTTGCGCATGGCAAGTGCGAGGTGTAGACTTGGTACCGAGAGTTGATAAGATTACTGATATGCCTAATGGAGCTATTTCCACAGCCCACCAGCGCGAGTCAAGGACGAATACTCCTAAAGTCGGCCTCAGAATCATGACTCGCGAGCGAAGCTAGCATTTATGACAACTTGACATTCTGACTTATTGTAAACTTGAACTATAGCGACGTAACGATGATCAGATCGGGCGTGATTGGGCGCTGTCTCCCTGACGAACCCAAACTGTGACATCTTGGCAAAACGGGTTGTACAGAGGTTCAAATAGGAAAATCAAAAAGCTTTTATCGGAATGTTTCAAGATTACCGTTTGGCAGAAGGTGCAGCTTGCGTGGGAAAGCGTTGACATTGAGCGCTGAGTGCTTGCCATTGTGACAAGAGACTCGGCGGTGAGCCAGCAAAATCTTCACGTACGTGTAGTGAATTTGACTATTCTACGCTGCTGCCCACATGATAGTATCAAAGGAAATGGGCCATTGCTTGCGCATGGCAAGTACGAGGCCGTAAACTGTGTGAGCAATTATGAGGTAATGATAAGATAAGATTTCCCAAATGGAGAATACATGTGGGAACCAGCCAGCCCAAGTTTAGTAAGGACGAGACCTAAACTCCGGCCTCGTAACTTCTACCTTAAGCTGCACCACTAACTGCTTCAGCAGCGGCTGTAATTGCTTCCTTAGTTTCCTTCCTATTCTTAGCACCCAAGACCAAAGTAGCAATACATTGATCCAAGAGATGCATCGCGTCTCTTTCTATCCTTATCGTGCCTGCCTCTATACTAAGTGAACCGAGAGTTTTATGATCAGACGTGTCTCGTCTCTCCAACTGCGATAAATGTACGTTCCGAAGTTTGGTCAATCAGTATTCATGAAGATAGAAATAAGCTAAAACGCGAAATACCTTAAAACCATCCTTGTTATACTTCCACTTGTACGCATGTCCATCAAGCCCAGGGAACTCGACACTTCTATTCAGAGTTCAAGTTATCTCCAAGTCAGTGGTCCACACTCATGAAGGAAGATACAAGTCAAACTCACTCATTCCACGTCGTCAATTTAACTGGCTTCACGTCCCTCTCCCAAACTTTGACTACGTTATCAGAAAATGAATGTGTCTCAACTTCAGCCATTTTAACGAAGGGAAAACCTCCAGGATAGGATGAAGCAGGTGGCCGGGAAGAAGTTGGACCGGTATTGGCACTGTCAAGCTTATATACAATCGTCTTTTTGTCACCCCAAAATCCGGATTTTGTCTCGGATTTATATAGGGCCAAGCCTTGCTGCGTCACAAAGAAAGAGTTGATCAAAGTAGGGTCGGTAATGAGGAGATCTATCTGCGTTTGTTCTCTGTGGAAGGATGGCGGAGTGTATGTAGAGGGTTGTGATGAATAAGGAAGAGATTGTGTGTGGGAATGAGACTGGAAGTCGGTAGGGGCATTCTGTGGTGGGACTGGTGAATTTTGGTAGGTAGGATAGTGGGACTGAGAATAGGGGTAAAGTTGGTTGGAACCTGCAGGAGGTCCATGGGAAGGCAAACCGTTCGGAGGATGAGGTGCTCCAGCATAAGGAGACGCGTGTGTTGCAGGGGTGGGAAAGTTCATGATGGTATGAGGCTCGGCGAGTACAGGAAAGAGCTATGTAGGGTAGTATACTTTTCACTAGAGAAAATGTTTCCCTTTATCGTGTTCAAGTACATTGAGTTTATGTAAACGTCAGTGATGCTAAGTCTTTGAGTGATCTGTAACAGCTATAGCGCCAAGCTAGTTTGTCGGAACGCAAGCCACCGATCAGCTGCGCCCTGAGGCCTGAAATGTGGAGCACCATACTTGTACTTAGAATCCAGTCACAGGTTTTTTTACCATGACAACGGAGTACTCAGGAGTTTCCAGCACAAAGGGACAGAATATAGTTGAGAATCAGTAAAATGAACTGCCTGTCGGTGCCTGATGACCCCGGCGCTCCTACGTCTGTAATGCGCGACCACCGCTACAATGATATACATCTGTCTTCAACTCCACAGGCGTCGCCACCAGCACCACAATGTCATCTAACTGACATCACAGGTATCATGATGCTTCACTGGGTCCTGTTACTTAGATTCATTTAGTATAAATCGGAAGAGGAGACAGTTTGATTTTGGTCAAGAGCTTTTCAGGCCGGTGAGTACATATTCATACAAGGGTTACGAGGCCGACTGAAAGGAGGAATCGTCTTTTTTGCCTCGGTCGGTCACCGATGTGGTCTTGTTTGTCAAGACTGGATCAGAAGCTTCTGACTTCCCTGACACGATGCCTGTTCCATGGTAAAGGCCTTGTACTTGCCACACATGCGGTGGCCCTCTTGACTTCATTACACTTATTTAGAAAGGAATGAATTGAATACACTCAGTTCTAGTTCCGAGTCTAAGTTTATGCCAATACAGAATTCTTCAGGTAGCAACAAGTAGAGATTGCAATAGGGGGAATTAAAAGAGGGATTTCTACTCAGGCTAGTCTTCTGGTTCAGAGGTAGTATCATAGCTTCCGCAAGACACAACCGCAAGTTCAACATCGGTGCTTTCCACCGGTACCACATGGGTATTCTCAGTCGAGCTCCTTCGGGAAGCGAATTGCAATGATTGTGTCAACGTCATCTCATTCATGTTCTCTGCTTTGTTACACTCAGCTGCTGTTGCCAGGATGATAAGTAGAGGATACAAGGCCTGCAGACTTATTTAATTATTCTGCTTTGTAGAGAGCAATTAAATCTCACAGATAATTGCGGCATCGCTGCACCATAGATCTGGAGAGAAAGGTCATCTTCGCTCTGAGGAGAAACAAATGCAGCAGTGTAACCAATCTGATGAAAATAAGATTAGCACAAATTCCACTAAAAATGTTGTTCTCTCACTCACCCAGATCATTAAATAAAGTGCTCCTGACTCAACAAGAAGCAGTAGAATTTTATACACTTTACTTGAGGAATAAACTGTGAATTCCGAGTCTAGATTTCTTTGAATATATTGACGATGATACCTGCAGAACTTGGTTAAATATGCTTACATTACTCATCTCAAAAAACTTACCATGCTTGGTACCCAGTCAAAGTTGTGGCAGTCAAATTTGTTAGAATAAGTGGAAGAGTCATGATTAATGGGTTCAATCTTCCTCCATCGGTATCATAAAAATTGTCAAGGATTTCCTCAGTAATCAGTGCACCATCACCAAATGCACCAGCTAACAACGAATCATTAGAAAACCAATCAGATTTTCATTATAATTCCTACCAAATGAGCCAATAATGCAGATCAACATGGTGACCTTGACTTTTTTCCCTGGAAACAATCTTGAGACTCTCCAGAGAACAATACTGTCACTGATAATAAACTGAAAACACAACAAGTAAGCCTGGTATGCTTCAAATAAACACCTTTCAATGCTCCTTACATTGAGTCTATCAAGAAACAAAGGAATTATTCCAATCGTTGATAGAAAAGAAATTTCCTTCTGAATATCCGGAGGGTCGAATCCTTCATCTGGAATTTGGGCAATAAAGTATTCTGTTGTGAGAATCAATGAAGTGGTTGAGCTCAGGAGCATTACTGCCACTGCAAATAACATCCCGATGCTGGCTTTAGATCTCCTTGCTCTGTATGGGATAAGTGACACTATCATGATATGACTTGCCCGATGGCACTCACATCAATAGCTTGAAGACTATGACTGAAAATGGTGCATAGACACCAAGCAAGAGAAAACCGGAAGCTGTGCAAGTGATCCAATCCCTTATAACTAAAAGATCATTACTAGTGAGAGGATGTGATTGTTGTGTGCCAGGAGAAGACATGGTGAATGAAGTATGAATAGTGGGAGTGCGAGTACTTTGAGAGGAACAAACTTGGCCCTGAAGTTCTTATTATAATTGATTGTGCTCTAGTCACACTATATTAAATCACTACAAGGAACAATATGATGCCCATTGCCATCTCACTTGAATCCTGTACAATATGTACACTGTATCACCTCACATTCATCCTTAGATCTGTCTCCAAGTCAATTTTCGTCATCATTCCATGTGTCCTATTTATAACATTGTTGTTTCCTATATTTACATACCCTTGACATATTGCTTTATGATTGTTGTTTATTCATGCCTACATCTTATGTGCTATCACATGCCCAGTAGTCACAGTATAGATGTTGTCCAGTTTGACTGTGGATACCTGAGAGCCTTAAATTTCATTCTATAGTATATTATCTCACTTATCCCAGAAAGTATTCTTATCGTTGTTCTATTATTATAACTCAGATCAGTTAGAAAGTATAAAGTCATACCCCCGATACAGCCGAGCTTTCAATTTCCTTTATACTCTCTACTAAATCAAATTTAATGTTTCCGTACAAGTTTCATGAGCTGTGGAACTAAGATAATCATAAGATGCGCCTGCTGGCTTGACTGCGGGATGGCACTTGTTGCACTCACTCAACTATAGACTTTTTGATAGCTTCAAGAAAAACAATCCGTCACGAAATGATCTGGTGATCCCAGGGTATCTATTTTCGTCGGACCCTGGACTACTTCTCTAGCTTAACGTTAAGCATTTTTGCATGACCTACAGTGTATTAATTACATTGGAACTGCATTATGTGAACGTTTCGTGCACGACGGTACATACGGATGAGAATGAATAAAGACAAGGCGTGTAAGAATCTTCATTACGGTCCTTTATGACATCGAAAATATCAAGGAATCAAGTTACTCGGATCACTTTCCTCACCCCTTAATTTTAAGCCCCGAACTATCCCGCTGCTGATTGCCACGAGTATCAATGTGGATCAGTGCGGATATACTGGAATAGTGTAGATATCAACATTAGAGAATAACTCAACTACGACCCAAAGCGGAAATCGGACAAGTTATCGTGACAAAAAACCGTGGCTCCCATCTGTCTTCTTACCTTTTCTGGTTTGGGAATCAGTGTCAGATATCAGTTCCTTATTCATACCACCTGTTAACAGAAATCCCCCACTCGTTCCCTCTATATATTCCCAAAACAGAATACAAATCCATCTTGAACCCGATTTTCCTTTGGAGCATTGTTCCACGCGACTGAGATCCAGCCTCGGTTCCCAGATCGAGTTGAGCGCCAAGCTCTCTCAACTCGTTCCGAATCGAAAATACAAGAGCGACATCTGAGAAATCAGGGACGTAGATGTAAATTATGTAGTCCCTTCCTGAGTTTGAGTCGGAGGTTCGATGCATATTGGTATGGTCAGTTCTTCCCGTGCCTCTCCATATACCATGTCCTCTGCCACTATTACTCTCCTTCTTCCCAGCCATCTTATTCCTCCCGACTCTGGCAAAGACTCCTTCAACTCTACTCTTCTCATACTCGCCACCAACGCGAGTCACAAGCTCAACAATGCCTCTCCACACTCTATCCACATCCTCTTCCCCGACGAAAAGTATCCATTTCCCTGAAGTGAGTCCATGCGAAAGTGCGAGGGTATCGAGAGCAGAGACGGTAAGAGTTATAGCTCCGTCCACACGGTGGGTAGAACTGAGATAGTTAAAACAGGTTTGAAGGGAATCAAGAGTGGGACCAGGTATTGACGAACATAAGATCGAAGAGGAAGAGGAAGAGACAGAAGTAGGGGTGCTAGGGTTTGAGTAGGCGTCAAAGGAAACCGGATTACTAGCTCGGAACGGATTGGGAGAACCTGGGATAGGCCACGATCCACGATATATCGCGATCCATTCAATATCATCATCGTACGGATTACCGACAACCTCATTTCTATCTGTATCTGTTACCATAAATTCCGTGCCACTAGCGCCAGAGCGAGAACCTAGTTTCGACGGTGCCCATTCCGTACAGAACTGGTGTATATTTTTCAGCGTCATGGTCATGTCGTCATTACCAAATGGAACCGTATACGTAAGAGTGTTGGTTTGGAGAGCCTCGGCTATGTAGAGAGGCATCGAAAGTTGAGGGAGAGGTGTGGAAGGGAGAAGCTGTGGCATGATTGGAATCGTGGTTGGGGCAGGAGGTAATGGTCCATTTAGACCGGGAACACCAGACATACTGGAGGGCAGGGATACGCAGTTGAAGTTGTCGGTCTACAATGAAAAAAAGATAAAATTTTTTGATCAACTTTGATTACGGATGAAGAAGTAAGAGATACCTCGTTGTGCTGCTTCTCTTTTATATGACCTTGAGCTAATATCGAGTCGTTCAGCTGAAGCCCGGCCTACGAAGAATTAGACCGGATGAAGAACCAGAATGACGCGAAGACGAATAGTCTAGGTCAACAGAGTGCTATCACTGATGAAAATACGACATTTTACTCACAAGCTTTTCTGATAACGCGTGAAAAAGGTCATTTTGTAAGTCCACGTCCATTGTAACGCGTCAAAACTGGAAGCGATTTTTAGACCAGGAGACTCGAAGGTTGAAGCTCGTGAGTACTTCGAAGAGTTGAAGTTTAATGCGGTAGATCGTCTCAAATTCGGAATGCTTCAAGTAGGCGCAAAAAGAACAGCAATGGCAGAGAGTACAGAGACAATGAAGACAATCGAGTGGGTGTCAAAGAAGGAGTAATCTCGTGTGGGAAAATTAATACGTGCGCCAGACACGTGATGTGTGACCAAATATTTACCAAGGTCTTCTCCTGGTTCGGGACTAAGTACTCTTAAGTAAGTGCTTTGGAACTGCAGTCGCCGAGAGAGGGTGTGATGTTGACCTTTGAAAAATGAATATGAAAGCTTACAACAGGACTTAGGTTCAAAAATACCTGATGACATGTCTTCGTATCTGCCTTCATCTGCCTCCACACCGCGACTCGGCAGAAAAAGTTGACTGGCCAACAAACGGCCTTAACAAATGTTATTATATATGCCTAGTAGTACATTTAGCACGGAGTTATAATCTCACAGAGTGAGGAGAGATTGGGAACTCCAAGACTCGCAATACCACTCTGAGATGTAAGCCTTCAAATTAGGCGGCCAGGCGGCCCAACGGCCATTGTAAGTAATCTTACGATGTTGAGCATTATGCTTACTTTCGAACGTTAGGACAGATATACGCTTATCCCAAAATTTATACAATACTAGGCTTAGCGCGCATTTCAATGCGCTGGTGAGAAGATCGATGAAAGGTGATCGCGATGATTGATCATAAATCAAGGACCTCCGAAGTTCGAATTCTGACTGATACTCGGAAGACTTCCGGCCGTGGTGATACGTAGGTGCAACACTATCATGAGCTTGTAGAGTCTCATACATCGAGTCAAAGATCATGTTATATGAATTTCTTGAGGTACCGAGTTGAAAAAATCTGAACTCCGGGCCATCCCACGTCTGGTTCTAATCTCAAGACTACTCCATGGCACCGAGTAATCTTCTCTTTCTGTTCTCGAAATATGTCGTCTTCTGAGTTTTAAAGTCTTCTGTCCATTCAGATTCTGAGCGGAAATGTCTTCGAGACATCACTCCGGGCCAGCTGATCCAGCCTTGCCGGTGCACTTACTCAGCCTGCTTAAGATCTCACGTGGACGTTATAAAACCTTGCGTCAAAGGCTGATCATCCTCTGATCTTAAACCAAACTCTTTTCTTACTCCGTCAAACTTCATCCTGCTCAGCATGGCCTCTAAGACTAAGGTTCTCATTACAGGAGCTACAGGTTAACCATTTCGTTACCCGCTTTGTTCACCACGTTCTCACAAGTCACGTCAGGCTACATCGGAGGCTCTGTCCTCAACCGCCTTCTTCAACGCTCCGATCTTATGTCTTCTCTTGATATTCGAGTCCTAGTCCGTTCCCCTGAAAAAGCCAAGAAGTTCGAGCAATTTGGGTTCACACCTGTTATCGGATCTCATGCCGACGAATCGGTCGTGGTCCCGGCAGTTTCTGAAGTTGATATTCTGATCGCTACGGTGAGTGTTGATAACACTTTGGTGCTTTTACCACAAGATATTGAGCTTATTTTTCTCCCCAATATCTTCTCGCAGACGGATTGTGATAATCTCGAAGCAGCTCAAATCGCTCTCAAAGGAATGAAGAAACGTTTCGACTCGACCGGAAAGCAACCGGTTTATATAGAATGTGTAAGCACCAGTTCTTGTCATCACTTTTGCGTCTGACTTTGCCTAATTCTTCGTAATACACTAGTCTGGAACAGGTACGTTTCAAGCTGCCCTCGGGAGAAAGAATGGTTTTGACAAACCTACTGTATGTAGGAGTATACGTTGAGCAATCTGGTGGAATGCACTCGACGGACACCGTGTATGACGATGCAAACCCGGATCAGATTGAAACGCTTGCCCCAACCCAACCCCACAGAAATGTCGACCTTGAGATTCTTGCAGCAGACAAAGAAGGTGCTTAATAATGGCATGTGTTCTTGCACTCGAGATGTTAACCGTTCTTTCGCCTCGTATTTTTTCAGGATACATCAAGGCATACTTTATTCTTCCGCCCACCGTCTGGGGAATTGCGACAGGACCTCTAGTCGATGCCGGATTGGTGAACCCTCATTCAAGGCAAATACCCGTACTCATTAAAGCTTGTCTTCAACATCGTCGAGGTGGTATGGTCGGGGCGGGCAAAAACGTTTGGAACAATGTCGAGATTCATGAACGTGAGTGATGGACGTCTTTTTTCCCACCACAGTAATTGCTTACCTTTTAATTTCAGTTGCCGATTTCTTTATCATTCTACTTGATGCGGTCCTTAATAACAAAGCAGGCTTGGGCCACGGTCGAGAAGGCTTTTACAACACTGTAAACGGAGAACACACTCACTACCAACTTGCAGAGTCTATCTCAAAAGCATTAGTTGAACTTGGTCTTGGGGACAACCCTACGCCTTCGACGTTTACGAAGGAAGAGGAGGAAAAATATCTCTCCGTGAGTAACAACCTTTGCTTTTTGTATGCACTTGGTATCAATTCGGAGTTCTTTTTCACAGTTTTGGGCTCCGTTCTATGGGACTAACTCCAGATGCTTGGCAACTCGCGCAAAAGCTCTTGGCTGGAATCCAAAGAAGACGACAGACGATGTACTTGCTACTATGAAGACGGAAATTGATACATTGGTGACCACCAAAAGGATTGATTCTATAGGACCCGTTTAAGATGTATTTATGAAATGCCCTGAACTAAAATGTAACATCACACTGTGCGCTATCGTTCTGATCTACAGACTGTTAACTGCACGAGTCAAGTAATATAAAGATAGATCGTACGAGAGGTGCTCCATCCAGCTTGAGGACTTTGTTTGTTAACGTCCTTGTGCATCACTAATCAAAACATTCTGTTATTAATTGCGTCACCCGTCAAAATACCGGTACACGCCACACGGGTCGGGCTTTTCAAGGGTACAGATTAGCTCAAGATAGATAAGTAGATACACGTCAAGTGGCCCCTTCAGGACCCAGTGGGGTGGCACTGTTGTGCAGTCACAGTATGCTTAAGACACAGTGCTACTAGTACAGGGCGAGGCTGTCTCCTCAAGCCGCTTGTAAAGACTTTCGGAGCCGAATCACGAACTTACTCTGAAGCTAGTAGGGCACTCGTTTACAAGGACCCATGCAATGCACTTATTTTCTGCTAGTCTCATTTTCATTACGAGTGGAGTCTGGATAATTCCCATCGTATATGTAGGTGTGCTCTACTCAATGAGATGATTGAGTTGTCTAAAGAAAACAGGCAGACCACATCTGTTAAAAAAATTATGACCTTATGACCTTGGTTCTTTGCCTAGAAATGCACTTTTCATCAGCCCCATTCAGCTCCACTATCCTGAAGACCAGTGGATCAACTTAGCCGTGATCCGGTATTCTGTGTGGCAGACGTCTAAAATAATCCCAATTCTCATTTTCAACATACATAAACGGTGTAAACGGTATGTATTAACTGGTCTTCGTTCCGTCCCATTCACGACCTTTCCGTTCATAAATCCAATAGGTACGAGAACGCGGACAGAAACCAGTTCTGCAAAAAATCTGTCTGTTTTGTCTGCAATCAAGTTCATGTCGAATGACAAATTTGAGGGCTACTAAACGATTGGGTAGCTTTGTTCTGTAACCGCCTGGCCCAATCAGTTGCCTATCATAGGTAAATGCCTGCAAAGGCACGACTTCGTGGGAACGGTCTTTGACGACTACGTAGAGACTATTGTACGGACTTGATACACGTTGTTTTTATGTCAGATAAATCTGTGCCCTTCGAAACCACTTACTCGACAGTTCTTGTACATCATATGGTAGGACTACCTGCCCTACCGGTAGACCTTACCTAGACTCGTTCCCAGCCGGTTGGCAATTTGATGATCAGTCGGACTTTGAAATTTGCGTTGATTGCCAACCGACTAGTAGAACATGTCGCGGATTTGGGACCTCGCGGTAGCGTGACAAGGACTTAGAAAAAATCGACCTCAAAACTTCAAAAAAATGACCGCCGTCAAGTTATTGTCAACCGCTTTATTTCGACGAGATAATCCATTTGACATAGATGTCAAAAAATCGATTTTTTATCATATTTAAGGTGACTTAAGAGTATACTCTATTATGTAGGATAATACTGGTTGGAATAAGGGCCTGAAATGAACGGGTTTGGTGTAGTGGGGTAATGTCGGAACTTTCGATCTCGCCTAATAACGGCATATACGGCCTTATAACGGCCATTATGAAAGGGTGTCATAATAACCGGCAAATGGACATCTACAAATTATTATTAGACGGTGTGACCATTATGCCATTATGCCGTTATAAGGGGTCATGTGGAACCGGCCATAAATATAATGACCCGACAAAAAGAAACCGCTTACCAGATCACTAATTACCGCTTCATTAGATACAATTTACAGTACCATTAGCGGGAATCGAACCTGTGTCGAACAGGATGTACACAACTTGTATGCCTTAACCACTATACCATCTGGGTGTTATACATAGAGCACCCCGGGTTAATAAATGTATCACCGCCCTTTCAATATTAGTAAGTACCATTTGTACTCGGATCTCAATCCGTATTTATGTTCGCAATGGTATCTCAATAATGTTGATGACTCAATTCAAATCTATGTACAAGATATTGTTGTACTGAAGTGGTTCATGTACAGCGACGGCCAATTTAACTGATTTTCCGCAACCATATATAGAAATTAAGTTCTCACGCCTACCAGCAAGGCTCATAACCTGCTTGTATCCCCGTTTTCACTGCCTTCCAAGCTCGCAAACCACATATTAAATGTATTCTAGACCACTATTGGCTGTGTTTGGAGTTATTGTCTTGCCGGAGACAGAATTGTTGACTATGGGGCATGATGGTGATGTGAGGTTGGCCCGTCATTTCATGTCATTTTTGCTTAATCTACACAGATTTTTTTTGGAAATCCCAACCTGTTACAATACATTGCATTGCTGCAAGCATTTAGAACATAGTTTTTGAGCTACAACAATGCTGGAATCCTGGTCGCACCCAAGATCTTGAAGCCGTGAAGAAAATTTCCATATATGGTGCCATTACTGTAACTTCGTGAACTGTATAGTAATATGAAATGTTTAATTATTCAGAGCTGTTTGTTAGCTCATGTAGTGCATT
>ML180156.1:0-25749 GCA_004369135.1 Dendrothele bispora CBS 962.96 | reverse complement strand
TCAATATCAACAGGCTGAACGATGTATAAGATGGAAATACATGCTTGTTTGAGTATTTAATTCCTGTGAGTAAGGGGTTTCAATCACCTTTCTAGACATACTTACCATAAATGGTAACCACACATATATCAATGAAGTTGCAGGCCATAGCAAAACTGTGGAGATTGTTACTGATGTCTATTCACTGTTATTAAAGTCTGCAAGCCTGAATATACCTGTGACAAGGTCTCTTGAGTGGTATATCTTACAAAAAACCGCGATGTTTCGCTTCTGGTCCCGGCCTAATTTTCAGTTGTATAGCTTTACTGCATTTTTGAGCTGAAATATGCACAGAATCGCTCAGGACTTTTTTTAATATGGAAGATCAGAATATAAAGATTCTGTAGAAAAAAAGTTTTCCTGAGAAAGACTAGAAACTCAATTCAAAATCATGAAAAACTGTTGAACGTTTCGCTTCCGGGTTTGTTTCTGACAGACTCAACTTTCTGTTTATGCATTTAAGAAAGAACACCAAGTGATAAGTGATGGTGAACAAGAATGGTGCTCGAAATAAATCAAAATATGTGTTACATACTCTAAATATGAAGTTCCAAGTAGCGGAATCTAGAGGAACTTGTAATCCCAATCCAACAAAAAAAGGCAACACCCTCTCTGGCTTCATTTCCTGATCTTTCTACTTACATCAGATAAAATTATGGCCACTGATCTGAACTCAGTACAAGATAAAATGGTGGGATCCATGAGTTCAGATTCAATATCATTTTGCTACAGGACTCTTACTTTATCACTAGAAACTCAGCAAAAAACCTGATGGGCTGAAACCTACAGGTCTTTACTATCCAGATGTGTTTGTATGGTTACCACAAGTATTGTATTGTAATGTCAAGGTTTTACATGCCAGAACAATTCATGCACACAATGCCAAGTATCAGAATACTGCCTGTCTTCTAAAGGATAAGGGATGGTATGATAAATTGATCCTGTTACAAGAAAGGTCATTGAGTTTAGCAGGAATTTGTATGTCATGACCAAAAGATCCTCCTGCAGAAAGGATCAGGAACAACTTAACACATTTGTTACAGAGCATAATTGTGTAATTAATTCTTTATGTACATTAAAAAAGTAACCCCAGATGGAAAAAAATTATTAAGATGTATGAAGAATATACTATTGAGGTACTAAAGACTATGGAACAGCCTCAAAAAACATTGTCTACAACGATGATTGAACTCTTGTTAATATACAAGATTGTACACCAATTAACCACTTCACCACAAAGCCATTAGTAAAGATGATCATTTAATGACCAAGGCTCCCGGGGTTAATTTTTGAAAACCCTGGGATTTCCCAGACATGGATTCAGAGCCTGATTCACGGCTCGTCTTGACAATGGAATGATTCAGCAGTTTATAGACCAACTTACTACTCTACCTTGTTCTCCCTCGCATTCAAGCCAACCATCGACCAGTTATGAGTCTGATCTGCAATGATTACATTACCTTGGTGACTTCCAATTCCATATCCTTATAATTTCTTCGAAATGTCGGTTTCAAGCACCCAATTCCCCCACCATAATCGCGAATATGTACAGCTCTGAGTCCGTGAGAGTTTTACTTACATTTTCTTGTTTCATCGCCTTTGGACAATCACTCATTGTTCCTGATTCTTGGTTGGTAAGTTGCAACTCTTTAAATAAGAGTATTTTCTTACATACTTTTCAGAATACTACTGTTAACATCAGCTTGGAAGACCGCATCACCATTGCTGGCAATGCTATACAAAAAAGTCTTCTTGTATGGGACCAATCAAAGGTTCAATTTACAGGTAAGTATTATCAATTAAATTCTTCCGATACCTTAGGTTGAACTCTTCGGATCAGACTCCGACAGTGTAACAGTATCTTCCGCATTCTTATCAGAGCTAGCAAAGTTTGATATGTACAGCGATCAGACCCGATTCAAAGACCAAGTGATTGATGCCCTTACTCAAATTCAGAGTACAACACCAAATTTTGAATATCAGTTGTGAGTGTTTCTAGAGTAAAAGTAATAATACTTGAAATCTGATATGTCAATTTATCATAGTGTTAGTTACTCCTTTGGAAGACAGACTCATGATAATTAAATTAAATGATTTCTAGCTAAATTTTGGACTGTAGGTCGATGGTTTAAGCTTCTAACTTCATCACACTGATTTTCAGCCTGTAACACTCAACGACATCAGGGATTGGGGCTATGCTGCAATGACTGCATACATGATACCATACATATCATTCTTCTGGAATATGCAGAACTATCATGGAATTTCGGATGGAATTGGACACTGACGCCTACTGGCCATACCGGTTTCAAGAGTGTTGAAGTTCCAGCAAGTTGCGATGGATGTGAGTATATTGGGTATTTGGATGAATAAAAATTAATAATTCATCATGGTAGCAAGTACTGTAGGTGGAAGCTTTGGAGTCAGTCTAACTTGCACATTCAATATATTCAATCTAATCATATCATTAAAGGAAACTTCAGCGGATAACATCGGGGTAAATATGCTTTCAACTGGGTATTGCAATTTTGCTGTTTCGTCTCTCAATAAGTTCTCACACATTTTTTTCACTACCTCAGAACATTCTTCATGTATGGCCTATTTTGATGCATATATCCTACTACTGAACCTTACCATTGTCAGATTATCAGCATTATTGACCGAGGCTACCTCCAACCAGACTTATCTTGATGCGGCTTCTAATGCAGCTGATTTCATCCACAATCACCTAACTAATTCTAATAATATAGTTCTTGATGGGCTTGATCTCAATAACAACTGTGCTCAGAGCAGCTCAATAATTCTATACAATTCGGCACTTGCTGTTCATGGACTAGTAGTTCTCACCTCCCTAACGAAAAATTCAACCCAGGAACAGTGGTGAGCTTTTCAAATACTTTAAATACGGCATACGGTGACATTTTTGGTGAAATTATATTATTTCTAGGCTGTCTGACATTATTCAAGAAGGAGTTTTAACATCGGAAGACATCAATACGTTTGGAATTCTTGCACAAGGAGATCCGCTACCCGTGATATTTGGGATTAATGCTATCCAGGACTATAGCAATGATCCTACTCTGAGGGCATTCGTTCAACAGTTCATGACAACTCAAGCTAGTCTAAATCTTCAAGTCGTGCATATCTTATTGAAACATGCTTATAGTATAACGCGATCCTCGATCAAGCCACAGTAGACAGAAGCGATGTCTATGAACAGTCTTGGGGGGGTCCTAAACCTTTTAATACACCTGCACTAGATGGTACAGCTCAAACAAACGCCATCAATGTCCTTGTCAGCCAACTTAACACTGGAACTAATGTTGGCAGTCCCAAAACCACAGCTCCTACCACTCCACTTCCTACTTCAACAGGATCTTCCGGAGTCTCGTCTAACAAACACAGAATGACTGCCATCATTGGTAGTGTTGTGGGTGGTGTCAGTTTCATTGCACTTGTCGGATTGGCTCTTCTATTTTTACGAAAGAGAGAATTCAGAAAGAGGCGCCGGAGAGAGTATATGCCTCCATCTGCTTCGCCGGCAGTTACTCCATTCTCTTTGAGTCCCCCGACACAGATCCGAAATCCCACTCTTGTCATCCGATGGAAAGACAGGGACTCAACCACCGGCAAAGGCCCATCGAGTTGGATCCCAGTTGAATGAAGAAGGGCTTACTTCCCATCCCCCTTCCTCGAATCCAATCAATACAATGCCTGTGCAGAATAGAGGAGAGTTAAGTACAGAGGAACTTGTCAGGATGCTGAACGAGAGACTTCAATATGGGACAATGAGAAGTGACGAATCACCCCCGGGGTATCCTGCCACAGAGCTCTCAGGGCACTCAGTCGTTAGATGTCATGAACTCCCTCAAATCGTGATTTACTTATTTCCTTTTTTTTATTTCTAATCATTTCTTATTGCAAATAGTCTCCCAAACCCCTATTCATGACTATTCGCAGATCGGTCGACGGTGATCACTTATTACTATATTTCCCGTTCTACTGTGATCGCGATCACCTATTGTGTGGTGGCCAATGGCTAAAGCACCTCTTTGACAGTTAGATCGATTGTACTCCTTACCTTACAGTATATAAACGGTAGTGTATCTTGTAGATTCCTTACTCTAGTCTGGTTAATAACCCAGAGACTTATTCTCGCGATTCTCAAACCTCTCTCGTTGACGACTTACTCGCGACTCGCGGAATCTAGGTCTTGACATTAGACTAGAGTACCCCTTGAGTAACTCGTCGACATCTCTCCACACCACTAGCCTTACGACTAGTCCCCTACTCGTGATTACGCTAAAACGCAGGGGAAACTTGCTATGAGGACACTAGCAGCTATGAGCGCAAAAACACACACACAACCACACAACACAAACAACACAAAGGCTAGTTATGTCAAGCAAGTTAGACCAACGTATGTTAGTTCGGGGGGTTCAGAGATAGGATCCTTTATCAAGTAACTTTAGAGTATATTGACAAAAGTAGAGTATATCGAAATAAACTCTGATTCCTTCGAAACGGATTAGTTCTTCAACTAAATCACAAGGTCTGATTTTAAATAAAATCCGACACTGATCAAAATAGGTTCTCAAGAACGCAACGCTTGATTTATCAAACGAATCCTATTTGTGTCTAACTCTACAACACTCGGGGAAGTAGGATAGACGGGAAGTTGTAATACTATGCACACGGGCACTAGCACTACGAGGTATGCGGAAATTATAGTCTCTGTAGACTCAGAGTCCTCAACTGCAAAGTGCTGTCACTAAGCCGACCGCCAAGAAACTCTAGTTTTGAAAAGCCCAGCCACCAGCAACGCTCTGCTGATTCGGAAACTGTACTTTTCACCCTTACTAGTCAAGTCACAGTAGACAAGAACTAGGCAAAAGTATAAGAAAATGAAACTTGATTAAGTGCAATCACAACACTGAGACTAGTACACGAGACGGAGATTAAATCTGACTTTGCAATACCGTGGACGTTTATACTGCTATCAACTGTAGACCACAGTGTCCCCGAGCACTGTCACACTTAAATCGTGCTATCTGGCGAGTAATCTGAATTTCTGGTATATACATACAGGCCTTTTATACTACGAGGAGAGAGATAGTCACAAGAAAAATACAGAAACAGTAGACAGTAGAGAGATCGAGAGATATACATTTTTCTTTTACTTTATATGGTAATTTGGGAGGCAAAACAAAAATAAAACTAAAGTCCGATTTAAACATATGTGCGTTCAAGTCCACATTCGTATGTAAAATATTAGGTTAAGTTGAATCAACCTTTTTGGATCGGATTTTGCTACGTGTCGGTGTTGAACCGGCCCTGGCTATCCGCTACTATCGTATGACTCCACCCATGATAAAGCACCATTTTTCCGTGTATCCGGTATGACTCCATCGGATCACTTCAAAATCAGTCCTTATGATTGGCTAGTTGATGCCTCCACGCATCCGTTTTCTACGTGTCCACTACGTGTCTATCTTTTCCTTCTACGTGTCCAGTGTTTATCAGCCACGGAAGCAAAATTATTGCTCCTATTCCAGTCGGATTTTGCTATATCCGCTGTCAGCACTTCCCGTGAATGCCTTTAGTTACCAATTAGACCTAGACGTCGGTCCGGTCAGGTGGCAATAGCTATCCGTCAATCCGTTATGTCCGATTTAAGCCTATAAGCTCTTTCCCGCTAAGTCCGATATTGGACCTTGTAGCCAACAAGCCCGACGTTCAAGTTTTCCTTCTTCCCTTGGATATAACTAGAGTTATCCTATAGCTAGTAAGATCTGACTGTATCTTAATAGGCTTTGTGCAACATATTATTGAACAGATGCATACCCGTCAACATAGGACACAGTAGCTTGATAGACTTGTTAATCCTACTGCAGCCACAATTCCCTGGTTGATTAAGTACGACTTGGGTAAGGTCAGATTTTATCTGTGCACCTCCATAGGACTTTCATTACTTAGTAAATATACCAAGCTCCAGTACATATAGCTCTAGTTTTTGGTTAACAGCTTGGGAACAGCTATAACCCTCAGTTTCCCTCAGTATCCAGGCTCAAAACTATGTTATTAACATAATTAAGATCGGATTTCGAGCCTAGAACCGTAAAAATGGCTCGTCATCTCCCCCAAACTCAAATACTGACCGCCCTCGGTCAGAGAGGCAGTAGTTCAGCCTAAGTTCGACATTAAAACTACAAGATTCAACGCCACTATAGCTTGAATCTGCTTTCAACGGCATTCAATCAAAGCCGGATATTCGGCAACCATTGAATCTCCATCGACTTTCACAGTCCGTCACAACCTAAAGTTCGGCACTACATTCTGAGATGCCGTGACTCTTCACATAAGATCCGATTTTCCAGAACAGTGATTCCGAACCTAATCGACACGTTCAGTCTGCATATTATGAACGTGAGCAAGTTTCCATAAAACGATCGTCGCCGTATTACGGGATTTGCTCCGCCATTCAGTAGACCCTGCTGGCAAATTGATGGGATTTCGACGCAGTATACAAGGCGTGAAAATTCTAAGTCCCAATTTCCCTTTCTTCCCTTCTCACTATCATGGCCCCTTCCATCGACAGACCGACCTACGACATCGTCACCTTCCTCCACCGTCGCTTTCGCTACTTTTTCACTCCAGGCGGCGGTCCACCTCGCATTATTCCAAGAGCTGAATTCGCCAACTTCGTCGATGAAGTTTCGCTCTCGATTCAATTTCTCCACAGCGCCGTGACCACAAAATCGCTTCCAGTTATCGCCATACGCCTCTATCACGAATGCGTCCGGACGCTGCTCCTTTCTTTTTCGACTAACCAAGTACCTGTCCCTGACTGGTGTCCCGGATGGCTTGATCTAGACAAAACTTCGCATGTCCGAGTGCGTATACTGATCTACTCAGTATATCCGATACTAACGAGCTCCTTTCTGACTTTTTAGACCCACTGGGACCCATCGACAGATTTACCAAGGTCGTCGGACAACCCTGTGGCTGCGCCACCGGTAAGTGCCACACTCTTTTTGGTACGACTCTATCTTACTTTGAGGTCTGTTTTTAGGCAACCCAGCAACAGGATCCGCCCTCGACGCAACCTCCTCCTTATTCTGCAACTCAAAGCCCGACTCCGCCAAGTAATCAGCCGTTGGTGGCTTCGCCTACAGGCTTTGGTCTGCCTCAAGCGACCAGAGTTCTAAGATCTGGTACTTCCACCCCCAAAGTACGTGATTTCCTTGTTTTATTCTGTCCGATCTTTATCTGATCTGATTTTGATGCTAGAATCAGACTTTTGGTCAACCTTCGACCTTACTCAGAAACATCGCTGGGACCCCTATTAACACGGTAAACCCATCGACGCCTTCCGTGAGTACATTTACTTCGTTTATTCTTGCGGATAACAATTCTAATGACTGTTTTTAGTCCTCCAGAACCGCTCGCCCCGCTCAAAACTTTTCTGCACCACCCATTTCAACACTTTCCGCCGGGACTTCTCCGACTTCAAGCATGAGACAGGGGTCGTCTCCTTTCCTGGCTCCTAAACAACCAACTTCGACCTCGACTCCTCAGAATCCGATCGGTGGTCGCTCCTCCTCGATGGCTGCTCAGGATGATGAACTGGTTAGTTCGTCACCTGAACGCCCTCTAGCAAGCCTGGTCGGCAAACCTGCCGCAAAACGACCAGTACCGAACCCAATTCGTCCGGGTACCTTCGCACCTTATGGTAAACAACGAAAACCCCCGGTGAATCCACCTGTAGCCTGACCTCCTAGGTCTCCGACACCTGAACCAGCTCCTCAAACCACTCCGGAGCCTTCTACTTCGGATCCCAAAGGCAAGAAGAGGGCTCGTCCTGAGTCCGATTTAGATGACAGACCTCAGTCCGACGATCCTTTGCTCGACCCTCTGCCAGTGAGTTTTCCTCGTTCTTCTACTATTCTTAATTCTTAATATCGGATCTCCTTTTAGATTCCGACCATCCGTTTACCACCTCGGGAGCACTCGTCTCCTGCAACTATCCAACGCCGTCAAGATCAACCGCAAGTATTACTTCTAATACTTATTTTCGTTGATTTTGACACCATTCTTTATTTTAGCGTCGCCGAAACTGCTGGTACCGCCGAGTCCGATATTAGGGTGGCCAAAAAGCCCAGACTCGTCGAAGAATCGTCCGAAGATCATGCAAACGTCGAGGAATCTCATGATGAGACCTCTGAACCCGGACCTGAACAGAAAACAGCAAAAGGCAAGAAGGCCAAGAAGTCATCCAAGAAGAAGCCTACGGCAAAACCCACTTCTCCCGCTGTTCGTCGACAGCAGCAAGAGCGCTACCGGAATGCTGCCTTTCCTGGTCTAGCTTGGGCCGAGGATCTCCAGCTTCCAGTAGTCGATAATGCCGATGCTTTTAAACACTTCGAGACTTCTTTGGTCCAAGTAAGCTCTCCACTTTATATCGGACTCTTAGTTTACTAAATCCGACTTTATTCTAGCTCACCCCAGTCCCTCAGTCCCGCTCAAACGAGTCTCGGACATTCCGTG
Source organism: Dendrothele bispora CBS 962.96 (assembly GCA_004369135.1). Taxonomy (NCBI): domain Eukaryota; kingdom Fungi; phylum Basidiomycota; class Agaricomycetes; order Agaricales; genus Dendrothele; species Dendrothele bispora. Next base: position 17,163 of record ML180156.1, on the reverse strand, counting down.
CTTCAAAAATCGATGTGCCAAAGAAGTTCATCTTGTCTTCCGAGCTGCCTGGTTTCATTTCGACCGACGTCCTGAAGCAGATGAACTTCAGTGCTCACACCAATCGTCTGGCCTGTTGCACCTGCATCAGTCAGACTATGACTAAAGAATGCGAGGGAAGAGGACCTGGTGAGAAGTGTGTTAACTGTCGCACCGGTTCTTGCTCGACCCATGGCGGATTCATCCGTCAGGAACTCGCTTCGATGGCCTCTAGCCGTCACGTTCTGGAGTCGTCCCCTCGTAAGTCTTTTCTTTGTCCTTCCTTCATAATATCTGACTCTAACTTCTCTTTTAAAATCAGTTATCGCGTCTCAGCTTAATCGGTTATTGTCCATGCAGCAGAACATGGAAACCGAGGCCCAAGCCATGATGCAACGGATCAACCATTTCGATCGAGAAGTGGTTGTCTTGCGAGGCATGATGAGAGATGTCCCTCGGGTTCTTTGGCAGATCGAGCAGGCCAATCCCGACTTTGAATGGACCGACAAGTTCCTCTTGCAACTCGCAACGATCGCCGGATGGACCATCGCACCGACCGTCGAAGACGCTGTGGAACTTGCCCGTCGCCCTTCAACTGGTATGATGAGGAGGTTTCATCCCATCTACCCCGACACCGCAGGTAAGTTGATCTGATTTAGACTTTTCAATCCAATTTTACTGACTTCTACTGACTATTCCTTTCTTCAGATGCCGGATGCTCTCGGTCAGCTGACGAGGTCGCCTACGAGGCTGGAGGAATGCAGTTGCGGTACCCTGATGAGGGTGCCGATTCCGCATCTCAAGCTCCGGGGTCTCCTAGCAGTCGCTGATGGGTCGGATTGGGTTCTTGGAAAAACGCGAACATTTTTAATATGTTTTTGTACTTCGTCGTCCCCCCCCCACATACATTTGCAGAACCGCCGCGTCTGTACACCTGTAGACTATCGTGATACATAGCTACTTGTTGTACATTTATATGTACTTTTATTATGTATCGCCAATGCCATCTTCGTGTCCACAGGACACTTGTTGTTTTCTGGTAGCCTGATGAGTGAAATTTCATGAATTAAATAAGTAAACCAATACTTAACGACTTTAGAGAATTTTCGACCGTTTGACTTAGCCAAATTTTCCTTTCCGTCCGTTTTTAGTATAAGTTTCTCAAGATTCAATCCGTGAGAATCCGATTCAACTCCATCAGCTATTGACGCTTTTGGCTACTTCAGCCACATTCGACTAGTAATTGCGCAAAACCCGTACTCCTTCTGAGTCCGATTTTACATGAATACTTTTACTAGGTAAGTTGTCCTTATGACTTCTCATATTCCGTCGACTGAGGACACCGGTCCGTTCTAATTTGACAATTTTTGCTTCCGTTATTCCTTCATCCTTCCTCTTTTGCGGCATTCCCATAGTCTGGTTTATTAGCCATAAGGTTGGATTTTGAAATCTACTGATAACAAAAATCGAAAAAATTTATTGTGCCGGTTCCTTGAATTTTTCCTAAGTTTTTCGTCACGCCATACTACACTATCTCCCCCAAACTAAAAATCACAACTGCCCTCAGTTGTTCGCTTAGGTTCGTAGTTCCACGTAGGCAAGTAGATAACGAAAAACCGACGAAACCGTCGACCAGAGACAAAATCCGATTTAGTCAGACCCAGCCCGTGAGCTATAAAATCCGATCTAAAATCCTTCAAGTCCCCATAGTTGTATTTACAACGTTCGCCAAACTGAATCCCCTAACCATTCTCGTTATTTCTCTCGCTGCGGCACTTCCCCTAATCTATGTCGGACAACTCGCCGTCGAAACATGCTTCATTTCTCAAGGAGCTGTCAGAGGACGCTCAGGACCTCTCTCATCTTCTGACGAAGAAGAAGAGCCCCAAGATCATCGAGGCCCAGGCAAAACTTATCCTCGACAAATTGGTCAGTCCGATTTTAACCTTTGGTCCGTTATCACGAATGCTCATTCAATCGCTCGTCTTTTTAGGTCTCCATGACCCCGACCGATATTACAGCATCCTCGAGTTCAATAAATGCGTTCTCTGTAATCGACGAGGCCATTACTACCGTCAATGCGGCGACCGGCGTATCTGGGGTCGGCCACTTCAACCACCTCAAGAAGGCTCGAGATATCGTCCAAATAATTCGACGAGACCACCTCAAGTCTCGGAAGAAGGTCACTCTTTTCCTCCTATGATTCTCTTCATTATTCCCTAAAATCCGATTTTAACATCTTACAGACTACTAAATCGAAGCAGGTTATCGAAGATGATGAAGACGCGTCCGGAGAAGAAGATGTTGAAGTGGTGGAAAAGGAAACTGCGACCAAGGTACGTGTATACAACCTATCGAACTCGCAACCAATCCTTTACTCATCCACAAACACATCACTAGGACAACAAGTCTGTTACCCGTTCCGCCGCCGTGAAGTTCAAAAAGACCGTAAGTTGGATAGTCCCATTTTGGACTATATCCGATTTTCAACTTATGTCTCTTTTTATTCCACAGAAGGCCAACGATAAGGACAAATCTACTCCCGAACCAACTGCCGTCGTCGAACAAGATGTCCAAATGGCCGACGATACTAAAGGCAAAAATACCCCAGCCCGTGCTGCCACTGTAAGCATCCCATATTCTGACATTCCTGGCATGGATACATCTTCAAAATCCTATCACGATGCTGAGTACTACCTCGCACAGGCTTCGAAAGCCACGAAGAGCAGTCAGCAGACTCGCACTCAGAGCACTTCCAAACGAGCTCGTGCCACCGAGATCACCGATACTCATACACCCGATTCTCGTAAGTCGGATTTTAACTTAATCACTTCACAGTCGGATTTTAATACATTTGCTTCTATTGATTCCTAGACGATGCCGAGCGTACTTCCGGTACTCACGCCCACAAAGTCCTCGACGACGTAGCTATGCTACCGTTCTCCGACATGAATAGTAAGAGCACCGACTCTCTGAAGGCCATTGCCAATTACTTAGCTTTGACTTCGGAACAGTCGCTGTTCCAGATTCAGCGGGCCCGTCAGGACTATCTGTCGCATCAGGGTCAACGAGCGGCAGTGCTAGCAATTCTCCTGCAACGGTCTCAAATTGCGGAGGATGCTGTAGAGGTTGCACTCGGGGCCGAGGAGCACCAAGAGCTCGAGGGAGGTCCGTCTGGGTCAGACCACCCCCTTATGGAAGTATCCTCTTAGAACACTACTATCCAGGCCGTTGGTACTAAATATTAGCTAACCAATTCAGTCGCTGGCGTAGAGTTCAACACTCTGCGCTTCTATAGGCGCCGCAAAGTCCGTTCTTCTTTACTCCACTCTCCATAAAACCCATAAAAGCACAAAAAAATGTACTAGTAGATAGCATACCGATTCGGTATCAGCTATAGGCCTACGTTGCCTTTGATTCATTGTGTACAATAAAATCCGATCTTCGTCTATAACTCCACAGTCCGATTTTAGTCGTCTTCTGATTCTAAATCAGACCCTTCTTCGGATCCATCATACCGTCTAGACTTCGGCATCCGATTAAATGCAAAGTCTTCATCCGCATTTTCTTCTAACTCTTCAGAGTCATCATCAATCATTTTCTCCAACTGTTTCTTAGACAAATCAATAAGCTCGTGGCACCTGTAGTTGCAAATACTATGCATAGTTATCGATAAAACCCATCATAATACATTGCGTAGTTATAGACTAAGTACTCTAATATAACCTATGCTGTGATTAATTCCGTAGTACTGCGTTATTAAGGCTGTGGTACTGATTTATCAATTCTGTAGTACTGCGTTAATACCTGACCAGCTATGTTAGCCGTTTGTCGGCAGCCAGCCTTTACGCTCTCATCACAGCCGCATTCTCAAGCTCTCAGCCGTCGTCGGCAGGCGTGGACGGTCATGTGCATTATATATCGAACTGTCATGTGCATATATATTACGTGTACACTAAAACCATAGATAAACAGATACAAACTAGCTCTTCTGGGACCGCAATCGTTTCGCCGGCGGCCCAATGTCCGCGGGTTCGGACTCCTTTCTTTTCCTCCCGGACGACCTGTGATGGATGGTCAGGTAAGTATTTGTTCAAACACTCTCTCTAGATCCCAAAGTTCACTTACTTTGTGTTCCTGTTCACCCTTTCCAGTACCCACGCTACGTCCTTTAATGCTATCATCCATTCCGCTCGCTCCTCCTCAGTCTTCGCCTGCTGGTACCAATAGAAGAGACAGAGCAAGACTGTCAGCATCCCACATTCACCAGGCTTCTTGAAGCTCTCCCACAACTCTTTACCTTTCTCCTCCTTCTCTCCCTCGTAACCGTCACTAATGACGCGACCAGCACTATCACGACGACGCCATTCGGGGTTTATCACCGACCACCAGACCCACCACTGATTACCGAACGCCTGAGCATCCAACATATCTTTGGGAGGTGATCCCTTTACGACCTTACCGTTTTGACTCCACCACTGCACTAGCGCCGGCCTACCTAGGCTTGAAAAGAATGCTTTCGTACCCTTTGGATTCTCAAATTTGAACTTCCGCTCAACCTCAACCCATTCCTTCAACGCTCCTGCCCACGTTGGGTTACTCACCAACTTCTCATCCTCTACAAAAACATCATAAGCCAATAACAACCATTTCGGCCATCCCTCTTGATTCACTGTCTCCAACACGTGTACCGGCATCTTCTCGTTGGCGTCCATCTGTACATCTTGAACTTGGGTCGAAGACCCCTGTGCTGGAGGCAAGTCTGAGGCTGGTACGGTGGCAGAACGAGTGTAGGATGAGGATGGAGAATTGAACGCTGCTAGGGATGACTCGCTGGCTTTCGAGAGGGACTGGGAAGATCTTGGGGACTGAACAGGGTCGGATTGGGCTTGGGATGGCTCAGAGGAGAGGGTAGAGTGGGATCCAACCTGCGATGCGTCAAGGTCAATTTTCGTCAGACGGCGCATGCGCTGGCTTGGTGCCAGTGGTCCGCGTTGTATCTCCCATCATCATTTCGACGTCCCCGCTCTCTTGTATATCTTTCCTCTCCACCCTATTTTCGTCTTTGTCGGTTCCACCATTCACCTTTGACCTCTCCCGTTCTGCCTGCATCATCTCTATCTCCTTCAACTTCCATTTGAGCTTGTAAATATTGTTGTTTCGATCAAAGTCAGCCTTGGTAACACCTCGGATTTCTCGGAGTGTTGCTCGCCTCTGCTCGTCATCAAGCAAACCGACCCAGGATTGGGTCTCTGGATGGAGTTCCCACCCGTCTGGAAAAGTCGGGGTTTTGGTTCTGATTCTCAGTTTAGGTGCTGCCCCCTTCTTGACCTCTACCGACTCATCCTTGTCCACCTCATCCTTGTCGTTGTTTTCCTCTTCCCGCCCGGTTTCATCGTCGTCTGTGTCGTCTGTGTCGTCCGGTTCCTCGGCTTTCTTCTTACCGGCCCGGACCCTGGGAGCTTTGAGCTCTTCCTTCTCGTCAGACGTCATGACAAATAGACCTGGATCGTCTAGCGGATCATCTCCACCCGAGCGTGCGTCAGATACTGCCTTGTCCGACGTACGCTGGATCGTTGCGGCATCCAATTTCGCAGCATCGGGATTCCCATCTATATTCTAGTATTCAGACCATGGACTCAAATAAGACGAGGTTCCCGCAGTACGTTACCTTCAACTGTCTGCAACAGAAACAACATAAACTGACCAATGACCCTTTTAGTGAAATCGTCTCGCTTCCATTGGTCAAACTTCTGAGGATTGGCACCGACTGTTGTGCCAGAGCACACGCTACTCACTAGTTAGTCTCTCCTTTACCGCGGGAAAGCAAGAACAACCTACGAAATCAAAACGAAGTCGTCTACATCACCTCCGGGGGGCGGTGGTGCACCCGCCAGCAAAGTCATTGAGCATCCCGTCAGACGTCGAAGGCAATCAAGTAGTGGTTGCATAAATTTAGCGAGGTTCTGACGGCAGCTGATAAAAAAGGTAAATGTTAGTATACATACTCTATCGTACTGAATAGACTTACATTTCCTGTGCCATTTCTCCAAAACCCTCAAGACCAGACAGAGCAATCTTATCTGCCTCGGTGAGCTGTTTATAGGCCTCCAACTTGGTATTGTAATCCTCATCAGCTTCTTCTTCAATCCTCTTCTTAACCTCATCTGACTCCGCGTCATACAGCTCCTTGGCGACCGAGCACTGGAAGTGTAATCGAAACTTTGGGTCGAAATCGTCTTTTTTCTTCTCTTCTTCCCAACGTGTTGTGTACTCCCGATTGACCGCATCCTTGTACTCCAGATGATTCATGTAATACTTGAAAGGTTGAACATGACGTGGAGCCCGGTCTACCTTTGACACGAGTTTGATAAAAGATGAAAGCAGATCAACGCCTTTTGAGGTCGTGTGTTTTCCGCTTTGACGATGGAACCAGCGCGACAGTTCCTGTGGAAAATGTTAACATTCGGACTCGGATTAGAGTTGAGTACAGAATTTACCCCTCTTCCTTTAACCTTAACAGCTGACAAAGCTGTATCCCTTCGTGTCTTCAAGTCCTTGTACTCCTCAGCAGTAAGCCCAGACTCTTCCACAGTCAACTCTCGGACAGCTGCGGGGTCAGTGGCCGTGGGCGCTCGCACCGGCTCCAAGACTTTGAACTGGTCGGGTACAGTTCCACGATGCCAAGGAAACTTCGGAAACCAGCGGTCGTAGAACTTTGTGAGCCAGCTGCTCTTTCCCTTGCGTGAGCTGGACAAATAACCTGGGAGCTCCTGTACAAGATAATCAAGGTATTCCCCACGGAAGTTACCAGGATTGCCTCGTTTACCACCTTGCCCTTCATCATCCTGGACTTCGGCAGAAGCTCCACTAGCCTTTGCCTTTGTGGCTGTTTTCTTCGCCTTCTTCTTCTTGACCGCCTTGTCAGCTGGGACGGCAGGCGTGTTTGACGATTCATCCGTGACGATGTTGGCGCTTGCCGAGGTGACTGTTCTTGTCGTGTCTGCAGGGTTGGCATCCGGCGTGACAGAAGCAGTATCGCGGTCATTTTTATGATCGGTCGCGTCGACGGTGTTGCTGCAAGTGTTGGCGTCCTGCGTGGTAACCTTTTCAGCAGGAGTGGCGTGAACAACAACAGTACTAGCGGTGTCCATAGGAGTCTGAGTAGAGGGCGAGACAGAGGGAAAAGTATCCATATTCTGCTTGTAGAGGTGGTTTGTTTCGTGGAGTTCAAGGAAAAACAAATTAGGCTATCCCACTCGTACTTACTCGCTCAAATGTGTCTCATGTAATATTACTCTTAAACTTTTTAAGACAATTCACACTACTACACTCAAATATCCAAAAGAAAAAAAAACAAGAACAGAAAAAAAATAACGCGGGTGTTTCAAACTACGCATCTCCCAACACAGAGGATCCATTCTCTGTTTCGAGGTCAAGTCTTTCAAGCCAAGCTGCCATATCGACCACAGAGTCCACCTGCCTGACCTGCACAGGCACACCGCGACGTTCGGCCTCTGTCACCACTGCATCGGCTTCCTCGCTAGGGGAAAATTTATTTATCAGATCAGATCAGCACCATTTATCAATATCAAACACTTACGCTGTGAACCAGCCACTGACACCATCAGCCACCACACCCCATCTTTTCTCCTTCGGTGTGTCAGTCCTCTGTCGAACTGGCGAATCCGGTCCAAAAAATGCACGAGCAACGCGTTTTTTTGAGGGAGAAGCGGGTAAACTGGATGGCGAAACAACGACTGCGCGACCAGAGAAAACCGATGGCCCAACAGGTGGCGTGACCACTCGATGAACATGCGGATCATCAACAGGTGGTGGTGTGATCGTTTGCGGAACAATTCCCAATGGCGCTTCGAAAGTAGACCCATCAATGAAATTTGGGCCGTGTGCGTGGACAGCAAGACAGTTCTGTCGCCAAGCGTGTAAGGCCTGTTCATACGAGGGGAAAGATTCATGTCGGGCTCCCCTGACGAAGGTCACTCGGGCAGAGGCGTCCGACCTGAGATAAGATACAATAAGTCAAGGAACTGTAGTCTTTGAGCCAGAATAAACATACCATGTGGTGTATATCCCCGGGTTATGACCTTCAAGGACAACATACCAAGCCTTGGGCTTTTTCCTATTACTTGACGCAACCCCCGAGTTGCTTTCGAACAGTTGAGGTGTGCAGGTAGCACGAGCTTCAGAGATAGTCGTCATGATGAGCTCTAAGTCTTCTAGCTCACTCCACAGCTCGTCAGAGGAAGTGGTTGAGAATGAGGTATCTGAGACTTCGTTGCCCGAGTGATCAGGGTGCATATTGGATCCGAGAAAGCAATATTTCTTCTGATGTTTTCTTTTACTAGTCGCTCTGTCCCACGCAGGTCATTGACCGATTGTCGGCCTGAGTCTCAAGTCGTCCATAACTAGTTGACGCTTTGCGCCATAGGCAGATCAGTTAGGCGCCGGATATGTTCCTAAGCCAAAATTCGGGAGGAATCGCATTCCGATAAGCAGAGAAAATCAGAAAGAAGCTCACACTCATTTAAACCATATGGCTGGATCCCTCTTTGGAACAAAAGCTCGTAAATTTCAATAAATCCTTAGATACACAACGAATATTCTATCAAACAGCATAGAGTATGGCCGCCGCTGCAAGCTTCAGAAGTACCTGAGCTAGCTCCTCCAACTGGGCTCGGTGTGCTTGAAGGGAAACCATACGTGCGTATTCTTCCTGGGCCGCCTTCCAGAGTGAATGACGCAACTCGAGATTCCCAGTCTGCGACAACTTCATCATGGCGCAGCCACGCTCAGTCGCAGTGGCGAGAGACAAGACATAGTCGCGATGAACAGATTGCAACTCAGAAAATGTCTCCCTGAGTCGTTGAATTACTTCCTGACCCGAGAAGGTCGGAAACATATCGCAACCGGGACACGTACGCCTCCCTGTAAAAGAAATACTCAGTAATGGTACTTTGAGCAAGAGAAAATAGACACACATTGTTCGTCGCACCACTCCTTTCCCGTAAGACCTCTAGAAAACTCGTCAATCTCATCAGGACGCGCGTCCCATCGCAAATACCCAAACATAACTTCTTGTCGCACTAATATCCCGTCTCTCAGTTGATTGTTGATTGTCCCCAGCAACGGGACACTACTACCCCATGAGTCAGGAAAGCGTCCGAGCTCGTTGTGGAGCCAAACCCGTGCTTCTTCGTGACCAACGGGAGGATACGACAGCTTGAGGTCTTCTTTTTCATTACGAGGAAGCCTGAAGTATTGTCAAGTTGTTCTGAATGAATATAAACGAATATCGTTCACAATATCAGATAGACGTACCACTCGTCGACTATGCCTTTCCCAGTATGAACCCAGGCCCAAGGATCCTTTGCTGTGTTGTTTTGCCACCCCCAGACATGACCATCGTCTTCCCCACTATCACTCCAATGTCCCCGGTCATTACTCCTCTCCCCCTCACGCATATTTTCGTCGGACATTGTTGGTTGTATGTCAATTGTCAAAGGGGTCAAGGAAAAACTTGGAAAAAAAAGACACTAAATATGCGATTGGTGGAAATTGGAAATTAATACAAGTAGAGTAAGCTACGTGGGTGACCTGCGCAGACATTAGCCTTGCGCTGCCTGTCGATTCATTAGATAGAAAACTTACAACTTTTTTCGGCTCCGACGGCGATTCCTCTCCTTCTGAGCTAGCTGCTCTCGATTGTACAAACGATAATCTTCTTGATACTCTCTCTGCCTCTCCATTAAGCCAACACGCATCTCCTTGTTGGCCCGGCGACGTTGAATAGCTTCTCGAGCTTTCAACTGGCGTTTCTCTCGATTCCTATAAGTATGTCAAAAGCAACATTATTAGTCTGAAGAGAATTCAGAGCGCGGTATTTTCATTTACCGTTCGTAATCCCGAGCATTGTGCAATCGCTTTTTCCATTTTCGCCGTGCCTCTTTGCGTATATCAATGTAGAAGTCGAGTTGGTCATAGGGAATGTTTTCGGAAAGAAGATATCGTTTCTCCCTCTGACCAGTCAAATGAAGATAGTTTGTAGTATCAACAGGGCCGTTTTCAGAACTCAGGAAGTCAGTGTCCATGGTGGCCGGTGCTAAGGAACCCATGCAAGTGATAAAATTTGAGTAGAAATTGTCGTCACATGTACTACATCGGAGAATCTCATCCGTAACTCTGCATCCGCTCATCCGCCTCGCCGTGATTTTGATCGGGTGGTCAGGAGTCCGATTTGAAGTCCAGTCCAGTCCTATCTGTTAGATTGGGTTAGTTAGCCATGGAACGGACTGATAAACTAATGGCTCATGTGCAGGTATCTCACTTGAAGCCCCGAGCCAACCATTGAAGTAGTAACAGGAATTGGAACGGAGTGCGGTTGCCGTCGGAGACCGAGAACGGACATGAGAAGTCGTATGCTAAAACGATATCACTCTGGACCATGGGATGTCCATAGTCAATGCTGGTCATAGATCTGGGGATATGTTTTATTTTGGTTTAGTAGCAGATATCCAAAAAAGAGAGATACATACCTCTCGCCTCTCTCAAGGGATAGAGGTACGGAGTCGACAGTACTCTCGTTGGCACTGGAGATAGACATGCTGAACTGAAGAGGGTTACGATATCGTCACATGCACTGCTATTTGTTATCAAATGAATAAGTGAGCGGCTGAAACTCGCCACGGATTGGCTGAAACTCGCCACGTAAAAGTTTGGTGGAGGGATTGTGAAAATATTACAGAGTCGTTTGAATAATAGTGTACATTGTTGATGTTTCGATGCAAAAGAATGTAATGGGAGAGGTGATTTTTCAAAAAAACTCATGAAAGCAGCACTTCGTTTACTTACACGTTACTTAAATACTTGTTTAAATCCTTTCATTTCGACTTCGGGCATTGCTCACACCTTACTTGGATCAATCCCTTTATGTCAAGTTTGGACGTTGTAGAAATAGAGATTCTTGTAAGGTTGATAGTTATCATAATGTCCCTTCATGTCAACCTCGGGGGATGTAAGATTAATATTAATTGATATAGAGTCTATGCTTGTAAGGTCGATATTGAACATATTTCAGGCTCTTAGAAGTACGGAATCTGTTCATTCTAATATATCTCTGTCTATCTCAATACACACCAAATTAATAGTCCGAGAAAGTTGAACCGTTTTTATATTTACAAAGAGATACTTTCGGACAGGTTAGATGCATAGAGGCTTTTGCGTGCATCGCATCTTAAAATTTTAACTTATTGTTTGAACATTTATATGAATCTACATCAACGGTCTCCTGTAAGGTTACAATTTGATACTTAACAAAGGAGAAAGTAAGTAGACTTGTGTTGTTTTCATAGATATCAAGAGCTTAAGCATCTTCGCTCGGACGGGTTAGAGGCTCTTGCGTGCATCGCACGTCTAGTGACCTTCTAAAAGTTCTACTTGTTGGTTCAACTTGATTAATTTGATTCCATTCGCCCTTAGGTCTCTGAGTATACCTACTGATTCAAGTATATCCTCCATTATTGCGACTTGGGGACTGACAACGGCGACGGTAATAGGAGTTCGTACTTTTTCAAATGAATAATAGGGGTAAATGTATTTGGTGTTGAGGTGCGGGCCGGTCACCTGTTCCTTATTCAGTAACTAAACAGAGATGCCTTCGGCGTGGAGCTCTCTACGACGTGCTCGAAAGTCAGCAGTGTTGTCTACTTCCTCTCAAGCTCTTGCAGGAACATCGAAAAGTCACGGAAATGCGCTTCTGCAATCTCAAGAGACAAGTTCCGATGGAAGACGTGTCAAGAGAACAATAGTCCAGGTTGAACCTCCCTCCCCCGTCAAGAAGAAGCTTCGTCAAACCGAGGATAGCGTAGACGAAGAACTCTCTAATGATCTTGGTCAGGGCTTTGAATCGTTTTTTGGCCGGTTTTATGATGACGACGAGCTGGCTAGAGTGGTTGAGAGGACGTCAGCGGAGGTCATTCAGGTGGTAGAAGTTCAACAGCGTCGACGGTATATGAGCTCGGTGAGTATGCCTCATTCTGCCTGTGACCTTTTGCTTACTTGACCCTCGGTTATCGCTAGGATCTGCCTTTAAAAGAGTGGGTTCCGTATCGCGATGAGTACCTAGCGGAGCTTCTACGCCTCGAGGGTCGGGGTGACTTTTCTCTCGAAGTCTGTCCGGTTTGTGGGCTTGAGAACGACGAGGAAATTGCGTATCGCTGTCTGGATTGCTTGGGAGGGGATCTGAAGTGTCAAGACTGCTGCGTGAAGGAACATCAAAATCAGCCTTTACATATCATCGAGGTAACACTATTATTATATTATTATAATGATGACAGGACCGACTCACTTGTTGGAAATCTCTAGAAGTGGAATGGTGTTTTCTTTGAGGAGGTGTCTCTGAAGAGTTTGGGTCTGGTGGTGCAGCTGGGACATCACCATGGGAGTACTTGCTCTGAACCGCGATTTACGCGAGCGTTTACAGTTGTTCACGTCAATGGAATACACGATGTATGCGTTGGGTTCTGTAACTGCGAGAACAAGGGTCGAGCAGGGGAATGGCGGGAACAACTTCTTCGTCGGCGTTGGTATCCCGCTACGCATCTCAATCCTCGCACCTGCACCACCATAGAGGCGCTTAACCACTTTCACATCATGACACTCCAGGGCAAGGTCACTACTTACGACTACTACAACGGGCTCGAGAAGTTACGCAACAATGCAGGGCTCAAAAAACAGAAGGTCGGTGTTCAATCTATTTAAACTAAGGTTTATTACTGAAACCAGGATTTCCAGGATAGGTACAAGGCCTTTTCACGAAGTATTCGACAATTTCGACATCTTAAGTTACTGAAACGCTCGGGGAGGGGTAATGATGCTACGAGACCCGTGGAACGGACAGAGAAAGGGGAGCTTGCGATACGGTGTCCTGCCTGTCCTCGGGAAGGTGTGAACTTGCCAAAAGACTGGAAGGATGGTCCAGAGGCAGAGAGGTATGTATACAGGTTACTAGATAGACATGAGTGAGGATCTGATTGTGGTTTTAGATTTAAGTTTTGGCTTTTTTTGGCCATTGATGCCTGCTTCCGTTTGAAGCGTCGACAGGTGTCCTCGGAAGGACGTGATCCGGCTTTGGGAGGTGGTTGGGGATACTTTGTGGAATGGGAGCCGTACCGACGGTTCTTGTTGTCAGTCACGGATCAGCAGGAGGTACGTTGACGGTTTTTTGGATAAAGCTCCGCTACTTAGTACTAATTATACTTCAGTTAAGCACTTGTAGTGGCCTGTCAACCCTGACAGGAGCGAATAGAGATTCACGGGGGTATGCATCCACTAGGGTGAACCTCGGGGTGTGCGCAAGGCATGAATTTGTGCAAGCTAATGGAGCCGGTGATCTTCAAAAAGGCGAAAGGTGTGTATTCGGATAACATACTCGACGTTTAATATCTGACATTTGTTTCTTAGATATGTCAACATGGACTATATCTGTGCTTCTATCCTCCGTCACCATTACCCCGGTCTCACCAAGGTTTTTTCGTATGACATTGCATGTCAGTGGTCCGTTCATCTGGCGGAAAGACTGCTCAAACTACCGCCACTCCTTCGACTGAATTTAATCTTCCATATCGTTTACTTTGTCGTCCCCAAATTGCATATCTATGGGCATCAGCTGAGATGTCAGCTATTGTTCTCGCTCAACTGGCTCTGGGGAGCAGGGAGAACCGATGGAGAGGGTATCGAGCGGCCATGGGCGCACATGGGACCCGTGGCAACCAGTACCAGAGATATGGGCCCTGGATCTCGACAAGATACGCTGGACGATCATTTCGGCCACTGGAATTTCATCAAATTGGTCGGACTAGGTAAGCGATGGAGATAGCAAGGTGCCGGTCTAGATCCCAGGACTAACTCATGATTAGGAAGCCTTCTTCTACGACGTCTATTGGTTGCGGTATCTGAAAAGGTTATTCACACAAGAGCACTGGAGGACTTTTCGGAGCACCAAGGGGAGGTGACAAAGACTTGGGAGCGGATGATCGTTGATTGGGAAGGGGAGTCACGATTGTCTTCAGCGGATAGGAAGAATCCTAATCCATACGAACTTCCGGATTTAGGTACGTTTTAGGCTTGATCCGCAGTGGTAAACTTACACTGGCTACTATAGGTCTAACGGAAGCCGACGTCAAATTGGAACTAACCAGGTTAGAAGCGGAGCAAGAGAGGGCTGGTATACCAAGGATTCACAAGCTCAGTCCTACGTCGTTCATTTCCCAAGGATTAGATCTAGAGGAGCAGCAGTGAGTGTACCTGGTTTTGTTTTGTTTCCATATCTGAACGAGTAGAAGACGTCATTTGAAACTAGACCTGAAATCCGAGCATTTTGATACGGCCACCCAGAAAACCACGTTGTTGCATCGTCGGACAAATTTGCTTCGTGCGATCGGGAAGTTTCGATCCGCCCAGGCTACGTACATGCCTGGTGCTCTCCAACTTCTGGCAAAGTTGCCTTCCCCCGCAGAAGGCGCATTAGCTGAACAGCCCGAAGATTTACCATTGTTCCTCCCTTCAGCACTCCCTGAACTGTATCGTCAAGAAGGCTGTCGGGCTGGACTTCTCGAAATCGAATCGAAATTACGCGAAGGCCAGTTACGCAATTCTTTACACCAACTTCGTAATCATCTCCACATGAAATCCCGACTCTTGACTTTCCGAACGTCTAATGTGGCACATCAAGGGGCTGTCACTCGATCAAGAGCTATATTCAATCGAAATCAACGACAAATCGACCGATGTACGCGAAAGTATCAGACTGCGTGGTCCGCTCTGGGTGAGATTGTTGGAAAGGACAATGTAGAGTGGAGGAAACTCGAGAATGAAGATGTTCGGCTAATGAATGGGGGTGGGGATAGAGCTGTGGGTAACAGAAGGAAACAGAGATCGAAAAAAAGAAAGGCTACTGACAGAAAGGAAAAGGATAACAACGAAGAGTCGGACGAGGAGGAGGAACTTGCAGGTGAGCGTCCTCTGGCTCAATCTCTGAAAGATGTGCGCAATCTAGTGGGTGAGGGGTACCGGGAAACCTCGTGGATATGGAGAGAGGGAGGAACCGGTAAACCTATCGACGATCAAACGTTGGAAGCAAGTAAGCATCCCGTCTTATACTTACTGTTATTGATTTGGAGGTGACGGATCTATCTGTAGTAATCCGCGTTGAGTGGTGCAAGTCGTTTGCGAGGGCAAAACGTTGGTCTGAAGAGGTGGTGCTGGTGAAGGAGGAGATGCGTCGGGTTCTTGTGACTTTGGAGCATAACGCGAGTGAATGGGACAAGCGACAGGAATTTGTGGGTCCATTAGCGCAGGGACGTTCGGCCTGGGATGAGACGTGGGGCATTGCGAGCAGTTATGACGGTAGCCTAGCATATGGCACCGACCGGTGTCATGCAGAAGGCGTGAAAGCCTATGCAAATAGGCAAGCGTCATTATACAGACAGTTAGAGGTGAAATTCCGGCGTATGTGGGCTGGAATTGGGCAGAAAGAGAAGGAACTTGAGGCTGGGGAGGACTTGAGCATTGTCATGCGTAGGGTTATCCACCCGGATGACGGCAATGATTCCAGTGATGAAGAGAATAATGATGTGGATATTAATGTCTTGGTTTCCGACAATGAGGAGGATTAACGTATTGTTCATGTGCTTCTCTATTTTACTGAGTCATCCGTTCATGTACAGATTTAGTGTAATGAGTATGTATGGGCGAAAAGTGAGTGTCTAATTTAGAGTGCCCCAATTAAGTTGAACTAAGTTGAACTATGCGTAGTCGACAGATGTCTATCTACCACAGGGCAAGTGAGGCGGAACAAATGAAAAGTCTCTTTGAATTTAGACTTGAAACTATGCATAGTTAATAGATGACTGCCTACGAGTCACCTACGAGCGAGCGAGAACCTACGAAATGTTTTATTATTCCAAGTTGAACTACACATAGTCCACAGATGACTACCTACGAACCTATGAAATGTTTTATTATTCAAGTCAGACTACGCATAGTCCACAGATGACTGCCCCTAGTGAAAGGAGTTGAACTATGCATAGCTCATCAATGATCTATTACTATAAGTGTAACTACGCATAGTCCACAAGTAACTACCTACCAGGGACTCGAGAAAGGGATTGAACTATGCATAGCTCATGGACGACAGCCTACGAGCGCGCGGGTCCTATGTTTTATTATGTTAAACTACGCATAGTGAAAGTTTTAGAATGACACATTGTTCATGACACATCGAGGGGTGGAACGGGTCAAAGTATGACATAGGTGGGTGGATGGAACGCTATTTCGAGTATGTATGGTGTACCAAGGATTGTCAGATCGGGAATGGCTGTGAATACCATTTAATAGCATTCAATAAGGGGGAAGGAGGAAGAGAAGTGGCCGAGGTGGTTTAGGTAAGCGTATTGATAAGCAAATTGAAGAGAAGCGGCCCCGAAGTGGTTTGGGAAAGCATATTATGTCATTTACATACAATAATAGGGACGGCAATATAAATGAGACACGGCATGAGCGGAAATCGGCATCTATGGCACGGGGATATTAGGATAAAGCAGAATATCGCAGTACTGCGAATTAATATAGCCTATGTGGAGGCTAAAGCAGAATATCGTAGTACTACGAATTAATCCGGTATATATAGCCTATGTGGTAAGTTACCTAGTACTATGCATTATATACGGAGGGGTTATTTCTATATACTATGCATTATAATTACAGCTACAGCTGCTCGTGGATATTCTCTGGCAACTCGATGGGTTCATAACGGGCATGATGAGGTAGTACCCTGAAGGCTCCAACCTTCTCCTTGAGTACAGAACCATTCATTTCCGCAATGATGTAAGATCCGCCTTTAGTCCGTCTGATTACTATCATAGGACCCTTATACCTAGGATACATTTTGCGATCCAGGTTCTTTTCTATAGACGTATTTCTTACTTGTACCAGAGTACCGGGTTTAAAATCGTAATCCTTGATGGTGTGAATATGATCTTTTTCGAATTGTCGGACTTGTTGCCGTTTATTCAGATCGACCTTCTCCATCATAGCTCGAACATGGTCCCTATGCTTAGCTAACGCTTG